>JAQGBD010000683.1:0-25381 GCA_034698165.1 Punctoribates punctum | reverse complement strand
GGGGGTCTAGGGGAGAGTACACTTTGCACCTAAAAACCCGATTTTTCGCCTCCGGCGGCCATTTTGTCGGCTTCGCCGACAAAATTTCAGGGGTGGGTATTTCCAAAATTTTCGGCCTCAGGGGGGGTATTCCGGGCTATACCCCCCTTGGGTAAGCCTGATTTAAAACAATCAAAAAATATATGGATTATCAGTGTTTTAAATAAATATTTGAACGAATGATATAAAAGTATTTGAATTTGATTCCAGTGGTGATACAGTCAGAGATCAGTTGCAGTTCAGAAACACTGGACTTCGAGGCAATGATTTTATCTGCGATTCTGCTTTGGTTTGAGACAATAATTTTGGCTTGTTCATTTTTCTTTTCAAATTCCAGTTTGATAGAACAGATATGGCGGCCTCTCTTCTCCTCATTTTCTCAAATGGTTTAGTTTTGTAAATAATTGTAACGATTTTAACCAAAAGATCGTAAAAAGCAATGAAAGATATGCCGAGCCATAGACTGGCCAGACCTCCAACAAAACTAAATAGTTGAACTAAAGGAAGTTCTACTTTATACTCATATAATGTATCGCCGGATACTTTTCGCCACAATTTTATAATTGCAGTGAAATTTCTAATAGTTTGAAGCCTTAGTTTTTCCTCGTCTTCTGCTTCTTGTAATTCTGAGTCCGAGGGATAGACATCTTCCTCGGTATCGAAATCATAACTTATTTCATTGCAGTCGAGTTTACATTTTTCAAAACAACGACTCCTAACCTCTCGTCGTTTGCATCTTTCAATTAATGGATTCGTTTCATTACAAAGACTTAGATTACGGTTAATGACGATATCGTGTCTGACGACGACATGCAATGGATAACAATTGCAAACATCATAATAGATGTCTTTAACACATCGGTCCACACAATCAACTCTTGATTGGGGTTCCATTGGATTAAACATTTGGTAATTAACACAATCAGTCTTATACGGCAGCGGAAGGTTTGTCGTCAAAACTTTGGTAAAATAAATGTCATAAGTGGTGCCGGCCTTTAGTCTCCGTCGCTTTACTTCTGTAGGAATGCCAGTGGTTTCGTGAAGAGTGATCGACTCGTCCCCTATTTTGGCCATATCTATATAATCACTGGCATTAAAAGTGACTTTAATTTTGATGGTCAGCCCGACCTCATCCCTCACACTCTTATAAATATCAATTTTGAACTTTTTGTCTGAATATTGGGCCTCTTTTTGGTTCAATTTTGTGAAATATGTGAAACATTTGCCGTTCGGTCCGATTGTCTCCAAAACTTCAGATATTTGAATACATGGAATCCAATTATCTGTCATTTCCTCGAAATATTGCGGTCTTAAGACAAGACATTCAATGATGTCTTCGGCATGAATGCCCAAATCGAAGAAATGTTGGGGCGATTCTCTTTCAGAAGATATGTTCTGGTACATCTGAAATAATTCTCTCTCTTCAACAACTGAGGACTTGATATCACTTTTCCTTAACTTTTCAATCATTGGATTGATTTCAGGATAGTTTTTAATAAGAGTTGATCTCGAAGTCAGCGAAGGGATGCAAATAGTGACAGAAGGGATGTCTATGGTTCGACTCCTTTCACTTCTGACGTCAACGAAAGTCGGATAATAGAAATATTTGACGAAATAATCCAAAGATTGGTAGAAAAAACCGGTGAAACTGCAAAAGACTACCAATACTTTTGCCAAATATTTCCAATTGATTTTCAATTTAAATCTTGACTTTATTTTTGTCGAACTTTGATTCTTGAGTTTTCTAATCTCAAAAAATGTACCAGTTACCACATTCTTCATAATGAATGTGGTCAGGGTCAAACTTAATTTATCTTCAATTCATATCTAATATTATTTATGTATTTGTTTTCTTCTTAAACAACGAATGACTAAAATATCATACAAATAGTGTTAAGGCAATTGAATTTTCATTTAATCGATATTAAGTTCTGAAATGTAATAATAAATATTAATTTTCTGAAAAAGAATAATCGATTTTCAACATATACTACAAACATTTCTTAGATTAGCAAGCTAACTTGCTTTCCTTAGCTATTTTCAAAGAAAGTATTTAAACTCATTGAATATTTCTAATTTCAATTGAGTCACCTTGCTATACAATCTTTTTAATATCAAACTTCTATAAAATAAGATCAAAAGAAAATTTTGATCTTGTTGGTCTTTTCAAAATTCTATTATTTTAGTGATTATTATCATTTTTGATATTATGAAACATCTATTAATTCAAATGATAAGCGTTTTCTCAAATAAGTCGATAACTGTAGTCATTATTTCGAGTCTTCAGATCAAACTCTTTCTTTAGAAGTAATATTACTTGTATGAAAAAGAGCATGGTCACAAATTAAACAGAGATATTTATAGTTAATTTAAAAATAATAATATTTATAATTTGATTCTTTTGTAATAAAAGCAGCTAGATTCAATTGAGCAATCAAAGTCAGTTAATGAGAAATGTGTTATAACTTATAAGACAACAAGAAATTGAAAAACCAATAATCGATTGACATCTTATCATATCTTCAATAATAAAGTCGATAATCAGATATCATAAAAGTTGTGGAGATGTGTGGTGTGCCAAATGGCAAAATGCCTATTTTAACTAGCTTCTCGAAAAATTTTACCTGAAAGTAATTACTCACTCCTCGGAAAAACTGGTTAAATAAATTGTAGTATGTTTTGTAATTTGGCAATTCCTGCCATCCCCCCCCATACCCCAATCCAGCTTTGATATTTTAAGGCGTAAAATATATAATCAATATTTTACTTTTCACATCATTTATTAAACATGAATTAAAGAACACTAAATTGGCATGATAATTCGTCTGCATATCTGATGGAATTCTGTATTAAATAAAATAATTGGCATCAATTTGTACCATGCTCATATTTGCATTTGATTTCTATGAAATGAGTAAAATATTAATTAACTCATAAATAGAGCATAACTTTGATTAAAGCAATGAATTGAACCATACTTTCAATTATGACTATTCATAACGAAAAGTGGTCAACAGAAAGGGGTATACAAAATATTGCTCAGTTATGCCAGTCTTTGCTCATCGAAACTGAGCTGAAAATATACCTTATCACTTTTATTGGCAGATAATTAGATCTGCTGAGATTTAGAAAATGAAAATACCCTCCTTTTAAACCCCCCGACAAAATTTTAGGAAACATTTGTTATACATTTGTGACTTGGTCACTCAATTACTCATTAATAATTTTGACACTTGCTTAATTTAAATACTACTGAATATTGAATACTGAATAGGATATGAACCATCAGATTATTATTATTATTGTTATTGAGCTTAAATTATATGGAACTTACGGATATGGATGATACTTATTATATAGATGAATAGAAATTATACCCGGATCATTGATCAAACTAAATAATAAAAAGAATAATAAATATGTATTAACAGAATTTATTTCAACTATTGATCGAAATCGAGAGACAAAACGTGTAAAATGTAAATACTTTGAGATAAAAATGTCGTAAACTTAGATAAAAACTAATTTATGTGAAATGCATCAAGGACATTTCCTTTTTTTATTATCCAAACACACTAATATATAGATTTTAAGGTTTAAAAGAAGGGTCAATTCAGAATCTTATAGTGGTGTTGTCATTCAACATGGTTAATTCGTTTTTCATCTCTAATATTTATTTAATAGAAGTGGAAGTTATATAATTGAAATAAATGTCATGGATTATACCGATATGACTAAAGTCTGCTTATTTTTATATCAAAAGTGAGTTCTTATGAATGGCCGACAATTTATTAGTGAATGAAGTGAACACCTTTTACTCCAATTTTGACTGGCTAACTCAAAATCATACACATGATGGTCTCCTTGAAAAAGATTCCTGGAGTGAAGTGACACCAATTGTTTGATTCAATGTTTATATAAACATATTGTTGTTGTATTCAAAATATTTGCATTTGTTTTATGATTTTTTTTATTAAGGCATTAGAAACCAAGTTATCAACAGTTCTGAGAATTTGTTTTTATTGATTAACAAAACTATTCATATCAAACATCCGGCGCTAAAATTGTGTTAAGAATATGGCTATTATCGGGAGATGTTCCTAAATGCAAATAATTGAATGATATTTTAAATGATCTAGTAATATTGAAATTCATGTTTAATTGGATACTTAGAAAACTCAAATTCTTATCTCAAAGTTATAAACTAAATAAAAGACAACTTGGTCAAACTTGCCAAAGAAAACCTTAAAAATATGTTTTGCGGAGAAGATAATAATCTTACTAAATTGCTGGAAATTTTTTGAAATAAGAGACCTTGTTTACTTATTTTGAAGATTTGACATAGATCAAATACATTAGGAAGAAGTCATCCAAACATTCAATTATTCAGAAAATCTTTCTAAATATTAAACTGTTTGTGATTTGAAGAAACCTAAAAAAGGTTATAAAATGATAACATTCATTCAATTAATAGTTTGATAAATAAATTTTTGATTTCACATCAAATCACTGAAGTTTTCAAACGATTTTGAATTTTAAAATTTATTCGAAAACCAAATGACTTGGAATATGACTCAACATTAACTTCGAAAGAATATATTTAAGTGAAAGGATTAGCAAATAATTATGAATTAGAGCTCATATTTATGTTATAATAAAAGTTATTATTAAAGTGGTGTATATGTGAAGACCGCACGCGTTAACCAAACCTATCGATTGATATATTCTTCAATTCTGTTGTGGAGTCGGCACAGAATATCAACAGTTTGTGAGCATAACATATACTCTTCATCGGCAACATATCCCAGAGCTCTAACTTTTGTCGAAGAGTTTATCATTTCTTTTGTCTTAAAACTCAGCTAAATATTTGACTTTTAAATGAACCGATTGTTATCATCAAAGGTGTTATCAATTGATTAATCAGGACATACTTGAAATGGACCCAATATGGTTGGCCAACATTACAGGGAGAGGGTCAGAGAGTTTGGCTGAATTGGATTTATTGGAGGGGAAGTGGCAGATCCTACTAATAATCCTATACTCGACTACAGCCGTCATATCTCTGGTCAGTAATGTAATAACAATAATTGTTTTAGTCAAAGGAGAAAGACTTTCATCAGAGTTATGGAAATATCTGATCAATCTTTCGGTGGCCGACATAACTATGTCTTTATTCTGCGTACCCTTCACTTACACAATGTTTATGTTGGGCCGTTGGATATTTCCCGTCTGGTTCTGTCCCATAGTCCAGTCTCTTCAGGTCTTATCTGTGCTCATCTCTGTCTACACCCTCGTCATCATTGGTATCGACAGGTGAGTCACTACACAGTTATCTAAAATAAAAACCTTTGACAGGAATTTGTGAAAATTCACTAATGTTTAGCACTTATGCTATGATTTCGAAGCGATTATTTGCGTAAAACAAAAATCAATTTCGACTAATAAGTGGCACTCATTCACAGGATTTTCTCTGTGTTTAGACTACACTCAAAATATTGAGATTATTATTCAAATTAATCCCATTATTCTTCAGCTGAAAAAAGATACAAAACTTAAAGGTTTTAATGTATTCTCTTTTCAATGCATTTGATATAATTTGATATGACTGTATGACTTCCCGTACAAGTAGTGCCTTGCTGATTAGGCCAAAAATTTGAAACTTCATCTAGTCATTCGATTCTTGGTCATACTTCATTTAACAAACAATTATTACATTATGGAAAATATATTTGATTTCAATAAAGGAAGGCCTCAAAGTTTAAGGAAAGGAATATTAAAATTTTAAAAACTTTAAGGTTGTTTTAAATCTATTCCGGTAACTTTATCTATGATTAAATTATGCTCTTTATTAAATATAAATTAAATTAATGTCAATGTTTTCCTCAATATTTGTCTCAAAAGAAAGGCCTCCCAATCGGTGGTCGATTAACATTAGATATCTTATTCATTGCCTAAATTCAGAGCTATTAATCAAATTCCAATTGGTTAACAAAATGGTTTGGTTACAATTTAAGTATTTATGAGCATGATATTAGCATGATATTAGTAGTATTAGCTAGCATAACTCTGATAAATTATATTGGAGTAGTCTTCGTAGCATTTTTCGGTTCCAAACGTGGTTTCGATTGGTTGATACCCAATCCTAGAGTCCAACAATTTGTGATCCGAGGAGACTTAGTATCAAATATCTGAACATAATTATCCTGATAATTGAAATATCGTGTATCTCTCATTTGCTCAAAGAAAAAAGCCTTTTTTATTCGTGTGATTTATTGAGACTTGTTTTCAATCTATTATTGAATTGAGAGATGTGGACAATATACTCCAAATCTCATTCAGTGATCGCTAAGGTAACCGATCTCAGTGGGGTAGGGGTACCTCCGAGAAATTTTTCATAGGGTGTATGCGCTATTTTTTCCCGAGGCCTTGAGAAAAGAGAAGATAAAGTTTTTGCGGCCAGAATTCTGTGAAGAAGCCAACAAAGATTTTTTAAGGTTCAAACTCGAATTTCCCCCACTTTTTCTCTTTTGTGTGGTTATCACCATGCAAATATATCCTGTTTTAAAAATTTCTTCTTTAAAAACAAAATTTGTGGATATCTTTTCCGAGAATGTTGTGGTCGATGACATCGATTCGATGTCTCATTATTTCAATGGATCCGATTTCATTCGATTTCATTATTTATCTAAAATTAAATTACATTTGGTTAAGTTTAATGTTTTAAAATGATCAATCAACTTTCAAGTTAAAAAATTCAGCACAAGATTTTAATAAAAACTTGATTTGGAATACGTGGTAATCTGTGGTCGAACGAGATTCTAAAATAGCATGGTAATACAGCAATGTATAGAGCAATATAAGGCAAATATTCAGGGTTTATAATGTGCTCAATGAATTTGACACACAATTCTATATCCAGTGATGTACCGCCGGACCAAAATTATGGAGTATTTTGACTATACCCGTTGGCCATCACTTATATCTTGCTAAAATAAAACTGCTTTTATAATCTAAAATACAGAACTTTCAAAAGAACTTCAAAGCATTTTTGTGCTTTCATTTGAAAGTTGAAGTGTCTTTCAATTTAATTGCAGTTAATTGGCATTTAATCACGTTCTATCTATGTTATCATGTTAGTTTAGTAAAATTCTTCAATTTTCCAAAAGAGAGTTTCATAAATTGCTTTACCATGTTATCATTTTTCAACTGCTTTTTTAGTTTGAAATAAAAAAATATATATCAAAAATTAACTGGATAATTTGTCAATTATACACCTAATAGAGACCGAAAACTATTTGAAAATCTAATAAATAGTTTGAATACAAAATATTGACTTAACCTCAAGTGGTCTCAAATTAGAAACAATTTGAAAATAATTTCATCGTTTATTTTATTTGATTCTAACTCTAGAAAAACAAATGTATTCAAAACCAATGTTTCGGAGGTCTGTCTATTTACAAATTCAATTAAAACAAAGATAGAAAATAACGACGAAGTTAGAAATGATTTACCATGTTAGAAAATATAGAAACCTTCACCGAATTATACCAATTATATCGATTGTTTTGCTGTAATTTTCCATGGATTGTAAGTCTTGTCGTCTCCATAATCGTGTTTATTATTATAATAGTTTGTTAGCATTAGTTATGATAATTGACTCAAATGTCTATACAATTTGGAACTCTTTATTTCTATTAATGTAATGAATTAATTCTGAGCCCAATATTCTGTTCATTTGTTGATTTGCATGAAATGTATGGAAATTTTGAAAAACATTAAACTGTTTTCGATTTGCAGGTATTTCGCAATCGTTTATCCATTCCAGAGATCAATATATCTGAAGTCACATAAGAAGCTAATGTTGTCGACCATATGGAGCGTTGCCGTTGTTATAGCTCTGATACCATACTTCAAGACAAGAGCCATTCCCTTCAAGTATGGCAACGAAACATATTATGACTGTCGCGAGACGTGGGATGAGGACACAGATGAGGGCAAAATGTACACCATTTTCATATTCACGGTCACATTCGCTCTGCCCATCTCTATACTGATTTTCGTCTATACGTCTATTTGCTGGTATATTTTGCGACATAATACTCCAGGCAATCCGGACACAGTCAGAGATTTGGCCCAATGGAGGCTCAAGATTAAGGTATTTATCATTAAATTGCTTACCGAAGACACAAACAAAATATTGATTTTCGCTTTCATTTATGACCACAAATCCTGTGATATACTTAGTATGTCAATATTCTGGGCAAATATTATTATTTTGCTTATCTCAAACTCTCAGAATTTTTAATCTTGTTGGTTTTGTATAAACATTTAGCCCTTAAATCTGGATTGAAATCTCAATTATTAATTTGAGTTAACACAATAACATTGGTTACAGTTTTGGAAATTCAAAACAGTGGAAAACATGTTAATCATTTAATCATGCTGCTTTTTCTTTATTACAAAAAGACAGACAGATGGATAAAAGTGTAGGATGAAAATTGTTGAATGTTTTCATTTAATTACCGAAGTTGAGTTTCCAGAGTCTAATAAGAAATGACTGGCTCAATTCAAGCATTTCTTAGCTTTATTCTTATATTCCGAATATAATGAATAAAATGGGAAAACATATTAATATTAGTATATTTCCAAATGATGTTGATTTGAATCAATAGGACATACATTGTTTGAATGTTTGAATAGGTGGTGAAAATGCTGATTACAATTGTGATTCTGTTTGCGTTGTGTTGGCTCCCAATCCAAGTCTTCAATATAATGGTTTGGTTTTTTCCGCCGAAGTTCACCTCGGATTTGGTTTACAACGTCTATGTCTTCAGTTACTTCTTTTGTCACTTTCTGTCGATGAGTCACTCATTCATCAATCCTTTCGTTTACGGTTTTATGAGTGAAAACTTTAAGGTATTTGTTATCAAATCTATATTTTGTAAGTTTTTCAATGAAATCAATGAAAACCAATAAAAATAAAGTTTATATAATATAAGAATGGATTCAGTTTTCAATTTAAAACGATTTCAAACTAATTGGAAATTAATTAAATAACTTTGGTTTCAATCTATACTTTCGCTTCAGTTGAGTTTGAGAAGACTTTTGACGAGATTATGGTTCAAAAGAAAACAAATGGACACAGAAATGGACAAATTGAGTGCTTCCCATAACACACAAGAACTGACTCGACTTAACTCTAATTCAATTTGAATTTTAATTAAAGTTATTTTATTGAATGCGAATAAACAAAATATTGGCTCTAATTGTCATTAATTATGAATAACTGACGAGAGGTCTGGCATTCACTTTAAATTCATTTAATTTCAGACACAAAACATGACAATAGAGACTCAGATCAAACATTTGATGTATTCATTGGATACCATTCCTCTCATTATTTGTGAAATTGCTTTAAAACAATTTTCGTCTATAATCGACACAATATTATATAACTTTTTCATTTAGAATTGTAATCTTAGACTTTTATATTACTACTCGTAGTAGACTTATTTCAAAAGTAAACAAATAAAAAGTGTCATCAAAATGTTTTGTAATTGAATCGTGCACATTTGTCAAGAAGATAAATGTCTATACTTTTATTGTCACTATTCTTTATTTATTTGATGTACCCTGATTGTCGTGATTTCTTTACAAAGTTTCAATTGCTATTTAAGGATGATGCCTAAAGTGCTAAGGTAGCATGCACATAAAAGTTTTACAACTCTTTTATCGAGAATAAGATTAATTCAAATGAATTTATTTGTATTTTCTAATATCATATCTGAGAATCAATGTTATAAATCAGACATCGCCAATGGGGGGGGGGAGTATAGCCTGGAATGCCTCCCTGAGGCCGAAAATTTGTGAAATGCCCTACCCTACCCTACCCTACCCTACCCTACCCTACCCTACCCTACCCTATACCTCCTGAAAATATTTTTTGGAAAAAGCTAAGGACACTCACATAATACCCCCTGAGCAGAAGACCTCGGCGATGTCTATTATAAATGTATCTAATTTTTTAATGAACTTTCAACATGATCAAATATTGAGGAAATAAAGCAAATGAATAGATTTATTAGGCTCTTGGGCATCTTGTTTCAAGATTGTGATACTCATCGATTTGAGAGCATTTTCATAAAGATATTGATTTATAAGCAAAAGAATTGAACTCTTTTTTGCTTAATTGTAATGATTGAGTGAATCATTAATTTGTATTAATTTTCGTTCAAATATTTAATAAACGTTTTCCCGAAAAGAAATTTTGTTTGAATTTTTTTAAGAAAAAACAATTTGTCGTTATTCTGGGAAAATAAAAGTCTGAAACTATGGACTCATAACGTTTCCCCACGGTACCGATGGTACCTATGGTCCCTACGGCAGCGTTTTTTGACCATATCTCCTAAACCACTGGTCAGTTTCAAAAGATTTTTTAGCCTATGATACCTTGAATCAATCTCTAAAAAGTATATTTTCGAATTTTTTCTAAAAAAATATTTACTAGGTAAACCCACAGTACCCATCGCACACAACATAGACTTTGCTGGTGGGTACTGTGGGTTTACCTAGTAAATATTTTTTTAGAAAAAATTCGAAAATATACTTTTCAGAGATTTATGAGAGATCCATGAAATTCCCGGTTTTCACAAAAAAGACCTCACCTCACTGTCCCGGCGGAGTACTTACCGGGACTATGCGCCAAAGAGTGAAATCAGGGACAATCCCGGCGGGGCGGGGACACTTGGCAACCCTAAAGATGTTAGTTGAAATTTACTTGTTAATTTTCTGATATAATTAGCGAAAATTAAATTTATTAATGCTATTATATTTTGAAAATAATTATCATATAAAAGTGAGCTTGGTAACTTTTGATTCCTTAGCAATTTTTGAAGTTTGAGCTATCAGTGAAAGTTTTATTCCCAATACATTTCAATCCTTCAGTTCTTTCTAAAAGAACAGGGAACTTTTTCAACCACACATTTCGACAGTCATCACAATCCATGTCATTTTCATTGAAGATGATCTTGTTACTCGAATTGTTGAGAAAAAATTGCAAGAAGATTTTCTCATCCAGGTAAGCTGGCTTGGTTTTCCAAAGAACAATTTCAGTTTTTTTCTTCAGCCGAAGAAATAGGTCCTTGTTCAATTGCTCCAGGTTACAATTTTGAAATATTAAACCCAAATTTTCTTCTGTTGAATTTTCAAACTCAAGTGTACTTGGTGAAAAGTCAACTGTCATATTCACGAATCCTATTCCTTGAATGTTATTCAAATGGAAGAATGCCCTTTCTCCAATTTTCTTGATTGATTTGCCGCCAATTTTCAATATTTCTAATTCACTCTGGTGACCATTGATAGGGCTGAATGCCCTTGCTGGAATTTCACTGATATCATTGTTATATAAGTTCAATGTTTTCAAGTTTTTGAATTTTCTGATTGAATCAAAAATCGAATTATCCTCTGAAGAAAGACCAAGATTATCAGTGATAGTGAGAGCACTAGTAGTTGTACTAGTTCCATTGAAAGCATCTTGGTCAATATGAGTGAGCTTAAGGTTGTAAATAATAGAAATACTGTGGAATGAGAGGTCTTTGAATGCGTTTTCACCAATTTTTTGAATTCCCGTATGAGTTATGATTAATTGCCAATAATTTTTCTGTAAATTGAGCGAGGTGTTTGAAATTCTTTGGAAGACTGGCTCAATATCCGTGATATCTGTGCCTATACAAATAATCTGATCATGGTAACACTGGCAGGGCTTGAGAAGTGCTTCAGGAGGACAGGTAGAATTTGAAATCACCCCAGCAACAAAAGTTGCAAGAATAATCGGAATTATGTACATTTCTATAGAGATATAAGTTAATCAAGGTTGATTACTCTCATAATAACTTACCTAGAGCAAAGATGTCTTATTAATTATTATTTTAAAAACTCGAATAACTATTTTTTCAGAGTTTTAATGAATTTTTTGATTGAGTTTTATATAGAATTTTTTCAAATGTCTTAATCCCTTTATCACATCTAATGATAAAAGTAATCTAGGTACTCAAGATATCTCATGCAGAGACACTCGAATACTAAACAATTTAGTAAGATAAGAATATTATTTTGAGTATTAGTACACACTCTAGAATAACCTTGGGTCAGTCATAACCTTAATTTTCACCAGGTACAAGTTTTTTACTTTTACTAAAATTAATTTAATTCTGTTTTTATTCATTTATTTTATGAATTTATTCTCGAAAATTAAAATTCATGATAAATGAGTTCAATTATAGTTGAAATATAATATTGAACTTGGTAACATTTCAAACTGCTAGCAATTTTTGAAGTTTGAACTATCAGTGAAAGTTTTATTATTAATGCATTTTATGCCCACAATTCTTTTCAAAAGAGCAGGGTTATTTTTCAACCATAAATTGCGACAATCATTACAATCCAGATCATCTTCATGAAATATTATCTTGTTAGTTGGATTATAAAGGAGGAAGTTCAAGAAAACTTTCTCATCAAGATAAGTTGTTGTGTTTTTCTCCAGGTACAAATTAATATTCCCTTTGAAAGGAGTCAATATGTCCTTGTTCAAATTTTGAAGGTTGCAATTTTGGAAATGCACATCAATTGAGCTTGACATTATTTTTTCGAACACAAATAAACTAGGTGGAAAGGTCGCACTCATATTCATGAAAAAGAGCCGATAGATGTGATTTAAGTTAAAAAAATGGCCTTTCATCAAATTTTCTGATGGAATTTCCGCCGATTTTCACCGTTTCCACTTTATTTTTGAATGCTCTTGGTGGAATTTCACTGATATTATTGTTCAAGATATTCAATGTAATCAAATTTTTGAATTTACCGATCAAATTGAAAACCGAATTATCGTCTGAAGAGAGTCTTGGATTACCATAAATACCAAGTTCAAGTGTCGTCGAAGTTGAATTGAAAGCATCTTGATCAATTTCAGTGAGATTTTGGTTGTTATGAATAAAAATTGATTCAAAATCAAAGTCTTTGATCGCGTTTTCACCAATTTTTTGAATCCCGGTATTTGTTATAATCAAATGCCAGTAAAATCTCTGAATTTTGAGCGAGGTATTCGACATTCTTTCAAAGACAGGTTCAATTTCAGTAATATTTGAGCCTGTACAAATTATTTGATCCGAAATGCAGTGGCAAGGTTCAATTATTGTCTCAGGTGGACATATCGAGGCAAATGTTACTTGCACAGTTAAAATAATGAGAATGAGCAGAATGAAATACATTTCTTGAATAAAGAGTAAATGATCAAGCTAAGTTTTATATTTAATTAATCAAATGGGAGGGAAATATTGAAATGATTTTGTTTTGAACAGAATTGAAATGAAATAAATTTTTCAAATATTTCTGTTCTTCGACTTGTTATCTATAAATCAGAGATAAAATAACTTGGTTGAATCAGTATTTTTGTTAGGAATTCCTCTGAAGTCCTATTAAAAGTGCTCTAGATAGATAGAGAAAAGACGATGTTTAAATAATCACTTGATAAAAATTTGAGAATGGTATTTTATTGATGTTAAAATTGATTGAAAGCATTAGTTTCTTTATGACAATGAGCGAAGAGCTTGGTCATGTCTGGTTTAAAATATTAAAATTCATTCAATATTTCAAATCTAGGTCACATATGTCTAGTTTTCAATTATGATTGATTTTTCCAGAGATATTATATACAATGGTTTTAAGAACAAAAACGACCTTACATGTGTAAGTCTATGAATTTCATTTTTATTTTGAATTTAAGAAACTTTGTGTCCTAGCAACAAAAATTAAAAAAAATATCTCAGCCTTGACTACGATTGATTTTCACAACGGTGTGCCATTAATTTTATTTGTTTTATGATTTTAAAATTTTATGTTATCTAGCAACAAATATTATAGTATATAAATCTAAAAATTGCCAAAATTTGTTTTAATTAATATTGAGACTACTTTTGCGACAGGTACTTTTCTGAAAACTTGGAAACAGTTCTATTTGATTACGGAATCAATGATTTTGCCATGATGACTTTTATCACTTGATATAAAATCAATAATCAATAACAAAATTAATGACTGATCTTCTTATTACATAAAAATCAATATTTGATAGATGAGCCTCAATTGAGTTCAATTCATGTACCTGGTCTATTTCTTTGAATATTTCGAAATATCAGTAACCTAGACACTCCTTTTTCCCAATGATGAGCGATGAATATAGTAGAGTGGCCTTGATGGATCATAGCAGCTTGCTGATGGAGGCTGGTCAAGAGAAACTAGCAAAATTGTTTGTCTCTGGTTCTGTTGGTAAAGTGATCTGGGCCATATTTGCCATTGGCGTAACCACATTATACCAAACTATTGAGAGAAAGCTTTATTTTATGGAACAAACGAAAGTATGGAATTAAGGCCAACCTGGTGGCAGATTTGATATTGAGAGAATTTTTTTTGCTCATGGTCTTATTCATCAATCTTGTACATTGGTATCTGTCAACAAAGATAATATTAACCCACAATTTTAACATTCTCACCATTTTGAGTTTCATATTTTGGAATATTACCGTGGAAATCTTAAAAATTCAATGCTTCGGTTATGTGTGGATCGGATTCATAATTTGGTTTATGTCTACTCTTTATCTCAGATATAAATTCAATGAAATCAATACCAGAATAGAGTTAAGTCTAAATCGAAGAAATATTAATCTATACCTTCGATTTGGTCCAAAAAACTACATTATTTTTGTCTCTCCCTCCCCTTCGTCTCGAGCTGTATTTTTCACTGCATTTACAGAATGTAAAATGTAGTATATAAGATTGGTAACTATACCAACACCAACTAAATGTAGTGTTTATGGGTTTTACTCAAACCTTGTTTAAACATATTTTTTTATAAACAATGAATGAATTCAATTATATTTTCTTATCTTTTAATTCAAATATTTGAAACTTAAGGCAATACTTCACATAATTATCAGTAGTTTTACTTCAAATTTCAATTTATTTTAAGAGAATTCAATGAAAATATTTATTCGAGAAGTTATTTATTTATTTTTCTTTTCTTCAAATGGGATGAGTTTTTGAGTAATATAATTGAGTTTCTCTTGACATTCATTATGACATTCAGTCACAACAGAATTGATTACAGTTATTGTCTAATATTATAATTAGTATTATGTCTGGGTTTCTGTTTTGATTGCTATTTATTTAAAATGAGTTTCGGCCAAAATTATGGCAAACATTTTCCAATATTATTGCTTTTGAGGAAAATTCTAATAAAACTCTTGTTATGAATATATCGGTTTATATCACAAACTGACAACTTTTAGGCATAGTTTTGCAAAGTATGCGGAATTACATTTAATTTATTAGTTTTTCAAATCAAATCATTTGATTGATTGCTAGTTAAGCAAAAAATGCGTTGAAATCAAATAATATTTTATTTGATAGCTTTTAATGCATTCAATTGAATCACTTGAAAGTTGATTTTGAAATTTATATGTGAATCACTTCTTCAATAATCACTTAAAGAGAAGAAATTTGAAATTAAAATGAATTTGGCATAAAATTTAAGGATTATTATTACGGCTAAAAACTATTCAATTTATTGCCAATGGTTTCTATAAATAATATGTTTACTCAATTGATTTCAATATTTAAATTATCCTTCAATTTATTCGCATCATTCAATTCGGTGCTGACCTTCAAGTTCTGTATGATGTAAAATATAGCAAGAATGTGATAGGTCATTTATTCTAAGGTCACAAATACTAAGCCTTTACTAAAGAAGTATACTCTGAAGTGTGAAGAAGTGATAAAACGAGCCTTAAGTGGAATCCAGTTTTTAATTAAGATTCAAAATCTGCGAAACATTTAATTTGAAATTAAATTACTTTCGTCTAAATGTCTGAAGATTTGCTGTTTTCCAATGCAATCGAATCATATTTGATATAAAAGTCAGACAAAACAGGTTTCGATATTAGTTGTGAATCACAAACTTGTCGTTACTGTTCTCCACCGGTATTACGGATCACTGTTCTTCGCACAGCCATAAACTTGATTAAACATAATTATTCTAAAACTAGTTTATATTAATTAAAGCAATTTTGGGCTCAAAGTTATTGTGCTTTGAATTAAAGAAAACACTATTATTATTATTGTTTATCTCTTTGTGTGAACTCATTTCCAATCGAATGGTAAATATATTTGTATTCAATTTGATTCACTCCTTCTGACTGAATAAGAAATTATTTACTTTTAATCGAAATTCAAGAAATTAGTGGATAAAAGGCAGAGTCTAACCATGGAAACTGAGACTCAGCCCATGTTGAATTCAGATGGAATTGTCCTTGCTAATGTGAACAATAGCAACATTAATAAGAATGCTTATGTTATTCAAAGAACAGAAGAATATTCTGAAAATGGAATCGAAATCATATGGAAAGACCTCACGTATTGTGTGAAACAAAATTTTAAAACCATTTATGGAATTCCGTACAAAATCGAGAGAACCGATCAAAAGATAATCAAAAACTTATGCGGAAAGATCTCAAGTGGAAGACTGACTGCTATTTTGGGACCGAATGGGGCCGGAAAGAGTACTCTCCTCGAATGCTTAGGAGGCCGACGAAAATCGGGTCTTTCCGGACAAATATATATCACTAACAAAGGGTATGTCTTAAGTGGTTTAAACCGAAAATTGTAAAAATAATTAAAATTTGTTTTCGGTATAACTTTAGAGAAAAAAGAGATCTAAGATTTGCCTTTTATTCACAAAAAGACATATTAATGGACACATTAACTGTCGAGGAATCTCTTTTTTATTCATCTCAATTGAAATTATGCCGAAGAGAGAAAAAATTCAATATCTATGAGAAGAGACATCGAAAGGAAGGAAATAATACTTTTATTTCAGTTCCAAAAATCGATACAAATTTCAATTGGCTTAAAGTCGATAAATTGATAAACGATTTAAATCTTCAGAAGTGCTCTAAAACTTTGGTCAGTAATTGCAGTGGAGGTCAGAAAAGACGGCTTTCAATAGCATTAGAATTGATATTTTCGCCGTCAATCTTGCTTTTGGACGAACCCACCAGTGGTTTGGATTCCCTCTCAACTCTTCAATGCATTCAATTACTCAAACAATTGTCTGAAAATAGGGAAACACCAATGATAATAGGACTGGTCATCCATCAGCCCACCGCTAAATTGCTTTCTTATTTTGATGACACGTATGTAATGTCCAACACTGGTCAGTGTATTTATGAGGGACCTACCGCTCAAATAGTTGACAAGTTATCAAATTTCGGTCTCTATTGCCCCCAATTCCATAATCCGTCAGATTTTGTAATAGAAATAGCGAGCGGTGAACACAGAATCGATGCCATACAACAATTGGCTGAATATCACTACAACTCTTACAATGAGTTTTTCATCGATAGTGAGAACAGCATTGAATTGACCAAAATTATTGAACAGACACAAAGTCATGGCATAAAAGAGCAAATATCGACGATATGGCCGCTCACTAAGCGCTGCATTTTTATAAACCTGAAGAATCCGAAACAGTATTTACTTCAGTTGTCGTCAGTGATGGTTATGTTAGTTCTTATTTATATTCTTCATTTGGATAATAAAATCGGATCAAACGATGCCTGTCTTCAGTCGCCTTCAGTGGAATACTTCAAAACTCTGCACATTTTCGATATACTGAACCCAGTCTACAGCCCGTACCCCAACTGGGCGTTCGTTTTCTACACAATACTATTCATTGTATTTATTTCAATGCTTCCGACTCTTCTCTCATTCCCTCTCGAAATCTCGATTCTTAGGAAAGAGTACTCCAATGGATGGTATTCTCTGAGCTCATACTTTGTGGCCAAAAATATAGCAAATTTACCCCAGGCTTTCATTTTTACATTCATTTACTGTTTGAGTACTTATATAATAACCGAACAGATTATGGAAATGTGGAGACTCTTCAGCTATATTTCAGTCCTAATACTCCTCTCGATTTTGAGCCAAGGCTTTGGTTTCTTCATTTCGGCTATTTTTGCGGACAGCGTCACCGCCTCTACAATTATCGGCGCCATCGCTAATATTCCTCTTCTCTTATTCGCGGGACTACTCATCAAAATACAAACTTTGCCCGAAATGTTTCAGCCCTTGACTTATATATCATACTTCAGACTAACATTTGAATCCCTTTTGCTATTATTATACGGATTTGATAGATGTGAACCCATACAAAAGGTTACCGTATCTACACTTAAGACTGAATTGGGAGACCATATCGTACCGATGGCTAAATGTATTTATGATTACGATCCGGATTTAATTGAAAATATAAGTCTTGTCGTCGATTACTTCAATAATATGATTGAGAAAAGTCCCTCATTTGCTATACAAGCGTTTGAATACAAAGAGACTAATATTTACTTCAATATTATTTTGTTATTTTTATTTACAATTCTATTGAGAATATTCGCATATATTTTGTTGGTTTGGAGAATAAAAGTCAAATGAAATTTGTATTATTATTATTATATTTGTAATCGAAATAAAACTTGATTTATTGATTTCTAGGTGTTTACTAACTTAGTAAGTGCCTGAACTAAGTTATCTATCACTAGTAATCCATATTAAACCAAACTATAAAATATTGAATTTAATATTAATTTTCAATTTAAAAGTGAAAAGATGAGAACATTTTGTGTCAATTCTTGCTTTGATACCACATTTCGCATATTTTGAGGAAAACCAAACACATCAGAGATATTATCTGTTATTTGAAAATAGATTTTTAATGGTTCTTATAAAATAGTGAGGACTGACTTCAAACCCCTTGGAACTGTTGATAATGAATAGTTTCCAACAACTAAAGCCTACTCTCTGAACACCAGTTGTTTCGATTAATTCCATTAACTAAAAGCAAAATTTAAATATTATTAAATTATTTGTCACTCTTGGTTATAGGCTATAACTTATAGCTCACCGTAATTCTCGTTTTCAAAGTTATTTGTTTAGATGAATGCAAATAAGAATTAAGTAAACGATAAGTATTATTAGATTCGGTGTAAATTTGTGAGGAATACAGGATTATAATTAAAAGGAATAAGGAATCGATGATTGCATAAAATGAGAACATTATTCGAATCATTATGTCTTCAATACCAACAACAGTGACAATAAAAACCAGCATGGATATTATTGAGCCGAAAGTGAGCCATATTAGTAATAAAAACTTTGACCAATAAATAGTGTCGTATTCATTGATCTCTTGGTAGGTTTGGATCAACTCCTCGCGAATCATAAAAATATTCTTCTTTTTCATAATTCTTGAATTTATTGCTCTTAACTTAAATTTGAGATAATATGAGATAATTATATAAAAGACGAACTGATAAATCAGAATAGAGTAGATGTATTTGACCCAAATAGCCCAGAACAAAGAGTGGAAAATTATCAAGACAATAGTTTCCAATAGTGTAAACGTTGTGTCTCTCAAAGAGAATATTAGAATAGCCAAGAAAAATGTTGAGACACCCAATGAATTGGTACTTATTTTCGCCAAATTTAGGAATAATTTGGAAATTTGAATCAATTTGAATACTAACCCCTCATCAGTGATACCAATGTTTTGTGGGGTAACCAAACCGGCCATCATTTCAAATATTCCCAAATCCGTCGGATTTATTCGATTGTATTTATTATAGACATTAATGAGTTGTGAGCCCAGAGTTGAGAACCCGGATAAAGCAGTCAAACCGTTGAGCACTCCCTTTGATTTGATAAAGTAATCGACATCACCGACAATCAGATGAAAATCATATGATTTCTCAAAATCACAGAAAAGCATTGAAACACTTCTAAAAAAGTGGAGACAAAAACAAAAGGCCACTAATTTTGGAGAAAAATAGAGTTTTCTCTTCAGCTCTGATTTGCTTTTAAACAAAGATAAACCAATTCTGTAGGGGTAAGTGTCTGCCCCTTTTATTGCCAACTCTGGTTGCAGAACCTTGCTCAATTCTATCTTGTTAGACATTTCACAAAAATGAAGTCAAGTTTTCAGAAGTTGTGATCAGAAGTGATTCAGAGGTATATTTGCTTTTCTTTTATATACTTTTATTTCTAATTACGTAATTGTCTGAAATTCATATTTAATTTATTAATAGAATATATGACCAAGATGATCCAATCAGATGATCCACTTTTCAGATATTTGCAATCAAATCTCCGGTTTATACAACATTTGGTTCGATCACATAATTTGTAATTTTAGTCGATATAAGAAATACTTTTCAGAAAGAAATCAAGATCTGCTAACAATTGGATTTTGATAAATAATCTTGGTTACTATTCTACTATTGGTGTGTTTGCATTTCATTAATTTGTTGCCTAATTATTACTACGAATAGAATATTTAATTGAATTTCGAAAAACTTTTCATTTATATACTTATTGTGAAATTACAATATTATTATCGAAATGAGAATTGTTTTCAAAACGAGAACATAATTATGAACTTTATATTGTATATTAATTATTGCATTGTTGAGAAATAATTGATTCTTGGTCTATAATATGCAAAATTATATAAATTTTTTACTTTCTTCAAATATAACTTATTATTATTTTTCAATTCAAGTTCTAAAATTAAATAAACTTGCTACACCTTCAGCTGAAAAAATTCAAAGACGAAGACTTTGAAAGTAAAAATATTTTGATGGCAGACATCAACAGATGTATTGTCACTGTTTTCTAATCGCAAATAAATCATTTATTTCCAATTTAGTGATAAAAGTGACGAAAGTAATGATTGATTTGCAGATAATCTAAAGATAATCATTGATTAATCTTCAAACTTGAAAGTATATATGCGTTCGAGTATGTGATAAATGTATAAAAATCACCTTGTTATAAAAAGAACTCGAAAATTAAATGAAAAATTGAATTCATTCACAAATAAATCATTTTATTTGATAAAAAGTGATTTGAAATATGAAACAAACATTTGTTTAGAGATTAAAATATTATTTATTTTTTAAATTCGCAAAAAATTATTTTTTGACAAATGATTCACAAAATATAAATAAATTAATAAAGACATCAATTTTTTACTAAAAGTGTAAGTTTTATATAAATACACGAATAAAATGGAAAATAAAACAAATTGAATGAAAAGAATTGTATGACAATTATAATTTTAGCAAGCTCAGATAGCAATGTCCAGGAATTAGAGTTTACTTAATTCAGTGATATTATTGACATTTCCATTAATAGTTATGGTGAGCCCTCCGTTACGGTCTTTGTCATTAAGGGTGTTGTTATTGCCCTCAAGTTTGGTCTTATCTGTCGGTGCGATTGGTGTTCGCCCGTAAATCACTCGAAATATATTAGTGAAGGGACTTTCAATCAATACATAGTAAATATACGCCAATATGACGTTCCAAATCATATCTATGGTAATAAATCTCCACTGTGAACATTCAAATAACAATTAATATATTACAAGCAATTGGGGGTCAGTTTCAATACCAAAAGTCTGTCGTTCGTTGGATTTGTATATTTAATGTCGAATATGCGATGACTGACGACCAAAAAGTGTAATAAATATATTCCGAATGAGAGTCGAGCCAAAGGTCTGAACCCACTACACGACAACACTTTGTTTAAATAATCTGAAAATATTTTCAAATAAATGATTTGTTTTCAGATAAGATTGAAATTAATTGAATTTTGTTTGACATTCACTATATTCAAATTCAGGTGAATTAGTATATTATTTTAATCTTGGATAAAGTTAAGAATGGCCTTGTTCACTATTATTCTATCTCAATCTTAACTTAAATCAAATGATAAGACACTGAAAAGATTGAAATATATCAAAAGTTTGGAGTATTTTCCTATAAAATACACATTATATGAATGTTTCAAATGATTAGAATCGATAAAACACTTACAGCCCCTTCCACTGCACAGACCAAACAAAATCCACGCAAAACTAGCAGTAAAAACAAATTTGCCAAGAGTATGCCACAGAAGAGCGCTGATCACCGGTTCTTTTTGTCCATTGGTCCAGAAGCTGGCCTGCCATACGTACACTGATACAATTCCTATGACAGAACTGAGCCAGGCCAGTTTGACCTGAGTGCGGCTCATGTAAATGCCTTTCTTCATGACAAAGCCGGCGGCGATGCCCATAAAATAGCTATGGATTTGGACATTGGGGTAGGTGTGGAACCAGTTTATCGAATCGTTTACGTCAGAACTCAAAAGTTTGGCGCCGTGTATAAGGATCTGGAGATAAGTCTTCACTCCTACTGTAAAATAGGGCACAATTGCCATCAGGTTTGTGACCACCAGAGCCGCAATCATAACATATTTGCCAATCACTGGTTTACGCCAATAAAGGATTATAAAAGCCGGGGATATAATCAAAAACTGCATCAAAGCTGATAAGAACCAAAGGGGAAAATTGCACTGAAATATGACAAACAAATTGGGTTCTCATCAAATCATTTCATTATATCCTTCAATGACTTACTGTTTGATGAAATGTTTCAAATTTAAACTCATAGAAATTGTTGAGAAAAGTGACAATTTTTAGAAGTTGCCAAGGATCTTTGCATCCGGAATTATAATCTATAGCGTAGTGCCAAACGGGTCCCTCTCCGGTAAATTTTAAGACATAGAAAAATAAAAGTGATCCAAACGATAAGACCACAAATCGGATCCATTGTTGAAAAATAAATTGGAAGTAATTGAAACGCCCTCTCCTTTGGTCTAACTTTCTTAACAATCCATAGCCTATCAAAAATCCACTGAAATTGAATTTAATATAACTTAGAATTCGTTAAAAAATGTTTTAATAATTGATTATTGAATTTGAAGACAAACCTAATGGTATATAAGGCGTCAATCATTAGCGGATTCCTTGCGAACCAATACTTAGGGTCGCGAAACATTCGCGGGATTACTATTGTGAACAACTTCTTCAAAGTGATCAGTCCTAACGTTGTGGTCGCAATGTAGACGTGAGCGATATATACGTAAACCACCAGAAGAAGGCGAAGAGTGTCCAATGCCTGCCATTTCTCATATGTATTGGCGAACAACGATTCCGTACTCTTCAGTATTGAAAACGAATACAAAAGTTTTCTTCTGTTTGTTTCCAATAAATCGTCTTTTGTTTCCTGTATTTCCCACTTATAGTAATTGTTATAGAAATCGGCGAAAGAACTCAGAATAACCGACACAATTAAAAAGGTAAATATTAATCTGCAACATTTATCAAATAATTCAATTACTAAAAACATGTTCAATCAGAAAATTGATACTAACATAGATATCTTCTCGAAAATATCCAAGGTAATTGGTTGATCTCTGACTGCACAACTAGGTCGGTCTATTTCAACTGGCATTTTGGTTATCGGCTGAAACACTGGAAAATCAATTAATTAAAATTTAGTTTAGAATTATTAAAGTGTTTTATCTTGTACAATTTGTAATCCAAAACTATCCCCACATCCAAAGATAATTCAAAATTCTGGGTAAATATTAAGAATGTTCTTAGCCTTAGATACTAATTAATCATCAGATTAAAGAAAATTTAATTAATTCAGAATTTATGGCAATATTTTGTTCGGATAAATAAATAAAATATTTTAGTAATAGATATAAAGCCATATTTTCAGCCAAGACTCTAATACACAATTCTAATAAGATTGTTCATGATCATTATAAAAATTCTGTTTAGTTTTGAGGAAAACCCTGCTAAGATGACCTTTATTCTCTATCTAAGTAATCAGAAGTCGAGGAAACTTACACTTATTGATAATGTCCTCAAATTCTGTTGGGGTGCAGGTGTTGGGCATACAAACCCCCACTCGAAATATAGTTCCCCCGACTATATTCAGTGTCTCGACAATGGTTTTCAGTGTAAGCTGTTGTAAATCGATGTCTTGTGCTTTGAATTTGGGGTCCAATTCATATTCTTGGTTCAAACTTTCATCTGATTTGATGGTATCTCTGTTGGGATACGGAAGAATCACTTTCATCACACAATACTGGCCTTTGATTGGGGGCTGTTTGTCATTTGTGTGGGGGCTGACAACACTAAGGCATTCGTCATACTCTCCAAAGTCTGACAAAACGCCCTCGGCAAAACCAGAGGGTGGGAAACTGCCCATCGAGTCCAACACTGGAAAGAGGTGACAATTACAGTGAAATTGAGACAACATTTCCTAAAATTCTAATAATTTATCTAAAAATAGAAGATATGATTGAATGGAATAATTGGTTTCACTGACAGTGAGCGCTAATTGAGGTTAAGGTACTCTCAGCAGATCTGAAGCCGAGTCCATTGGCTTTGAAGCCCTCTCTGTTTTATATCTCAGATTTGATCCTCAAAACAAACTGTCCGACGATATGATTGGTTTGACCTTCAAATATAAGTCACCCAAATATTATAATTTTTATCAAATTTTTCCCAAATTATGGTTAATTTTTTAGATCTCCTTTAGGGCTATATTTCTTTGAGTGATCTCATGATTTCTGAAAAAAATTATAACATCGAAATTGTTCTTAAGAAAGAATTTCACTTAATATTAAATTTCGATTATAAAAATCAAATTCTTTCCCTTATTTATTGAAAATATCAAATTCGGACAAATATTTGACCAAGAAGAAAAGTGTTTGTAAGGGCTTTAAATGACACTTTAAATGGATTTAATATGAATAAAATTGGCCTTTCCTTGGATTTTGAATAGATTTGCAATATTTATCTTTCCATAGATTAACATTTCATTATTATATAAATATTAAATTTAATTAAAAAATTGTTTTTATTCAATGACAGTTTGATTAAAACTTGGATAAGATAACGGTTTCAAACTGAATTCATTTCCTCATTTAATTTAGAAACTTGGTATTTGTTAAAACACCTTCTGATGAATTTCTTTATAAAGCGAATATTTGAAGGATGAGTTAATTTTTTGATCAATTAGTTATAAAAACAAAGATTTGATCAGAAACTGATCAAAAGATTGTCGAGGAAAAGACAGATGACTTGAGAGGAGCGTTATCTCAATTAATTCTGTAACTCAAGAGTCACGACATTTGTTATTAATTTTTAAATCGGAGTCATTTGTCTCAAATAATATTATTAATCGATTCCCACTTTTATTAACATTTGAGAAGATAACACTTTTGCCGCCCATTTGATTAAAAACCAGAGAATATCAATGAATGAAATTTAGTTTAAACTTTCACCAAGATGTTTATCTCAATTTTATTTCAATTCTATGAAAAGTGAGGAACCAATAAGTGA
>JAQGBD010000682.1:0-25387 GCA_034698165.1 Punctoribates punctum | reverse complement strand
AAATATCCAAAAAATTGCCGCCGCGCTTCGCGCGGCGTCAATTTTTTGCCCAACTTTTCCTTCGATCCTAGGGGGGGCCAAATCACACTTTTTGACCTTAGGGGGGGCCAAATCAAAAGGCCCCCCCCTTGCGCACCCCTGATATTAACACAATTCCAACAGAAACTAAACATTTGTCTCAACTCTAAAAATTCTAAAAAACATTGCATGATAATAGAAAGGCAATTATACAAGGTATATAAATTTTAAAAATTTTATAAATTTAACAAAATTCAGATTGAATTTATCCTAATAATATCTTTAAAGGAACAAGTTAACACAATATAATTGCAATGTTATAACGTTTACATCTTATAATCAAAAATAGAGAATATTTTGTTTCAATTGATTTTATTCAAAGTTTTCAATGAAATTATTGATTCGTTTGATATTTGTATTAATAATATTAAATAAAAATAAAACAATTTTATGCAAACGATTGAATGCATTGAATGCAATGTATGTCAAACTTTTGCTTAGAATCGATTTAAGGACATCTTTGGACGGATTTTTCTCAAATGAATTCAATCGATATGTTTAGTGATCGATCATAATTCAAGACAATCATCATTAGACGGACAGAACCTTTCCTCCAGAGATCCAATCCAAGAAAGTTTTGAATCGATTTTTAAGTGCCATCCCTTTGGATGATCCGGTCATCAATGGCAGGTATAATACCTGTACTCATATATGCGAGTATTCATTGTGTTATTCATTCAGATATGAGGCAACATTTGTGTGAAACTGAAAAGAGTCCTGGGGCTAATGTTTTTCTGCTGCAATCATTTAAATGTGTTTTTTGTTCGACGACTTTATTTGAAAAAAATAAAAGAAGTTAACATTTGTACTCTTTTTCAACAAAACCTAATTGAGAACTGCTTTACGTGACTGTTGTCACTGTTTTTCAACTGTATTTACAAAAAAGGATATATAGCTGTCTATAGTCTATGTATAGCTTCTGTAGTCTATTCTGTGAAATAAGTTTAAATCTAAAGACAAAATTGGAATTTTGTTGAATTCACATGAATTTGGGGCCAAACAAAAGTTTGAATACTTTGCTCATTCAGTTCTGTTCTTGTAATTTGTGAAATGGCTGCACAACTCACTCACGAAATACGAAAAAATTCTTTTGATGTAAAACTAAGGTTTACACGAATGCAAACGTTTTCTTCTTATTTTGAATTTAGGCACTGTTTATGCAAGAGCTAAGCAATGCCCTCCTCTGCAACTTTAAGATACGGGAGTGGTTATACTGACAGTTGATATATGATGCAAAGCCAACACAGCATATCCGGGTGAAGACCATCCATAGAAATTGAAGATCTCGTAGTGATGTTCCTCCTCTTTAAAGTGAACTAACCATTAGAGCGTTTATTTATTATGAATTAGCATTTATTGGAAACAACTAATTCTTACCCAAATATTGCTTTCATTTATATTTCTCACTCATTCGGTCTCTCCTTCTCCCACATACCGAATAATAAACCCAAACCGATCTCGGATTCATTCAGACCACGTATTCCCAAAATCCATCAAAAACCTGCACCTTTTGAAGAAAAAAATTCAGAAATACATTATATAATGATATCAAAGAATTTTTTTGTTAGAAAAATGTTTGCCATGAAGTTTGCGAATAAAGTCTTTTCTCAATTTGTTATAAAATATATATAAACTCAAACCTATAGATCTTAGAAAGCTTTGGATGTAAAGTAAAACTTGATTTTTAACTTTTTTTTCATTTCGTATTCTATTTTATTTTCAGACTTTTTTGTTGATCACATTTTGCATACGAAGTTAGCCCCGGAGCTGATCTCTGTTGCGTGTCTGCACTGTCCACAAATAGAGCTGAAGTTGATCTCAGTTTTGGCTCCAAATCACTGATCCGTTCCCTTTTATTTAAAAATAGTACTTTAAAACTGCAGCTGAACTCCTCTAAGACTAACGTTTTTGTTAGAGTATATCCTTAAAACATGTGGACCTGAAATAAGTAAGCACAATCAAATTCAACTCATTATTGACCACAAAATTTTTGATTTGAAAATTCCTGGTTTTACCAAAATCTTGAGTATATTTGAGAAATGAATGTAAATTTTATTTTTTATGAATTCATTTATTCATTGTTCGCATTCTTTTGAATTTTGGATAACATTTTGACATAAAAAGAGACACAAGTTTTCTATATCTGGTATTCAAAGTTTGTCCACAATTTTTATTGAAATTCAAAAAATATGTGAATAACGTATTATTACAAAAATATTTTGATTTTAGGTCAGAAAAAGATATTTTCAATCAGTTTCCTCATCCAATCCCAAAGTTTGAAGAAATGGACAAAAAATTCGTTGAAAGATGTCTTCAAAAAGTTGGTTTCAAATAAACTCTTTTCAATCGACCGAAAATATGAATCAATTCTTTTAAAACGTATATTAATAACAAAATAAATTAATAATCACTAAAATTCTTTCTTTAAAGGAAAAAAAGTTAAAGTTTTTAATGATTTGAATTTAAATATAGTGTTTTGTGAGTTCTCTAACTTGTTTTGTAACATTTGAAGTGTGAGCACTATTTTCTGCATTCACTCACATTATGTAATGATAGGGAAATTCAAGTTTGAATTCAACTCAAATAATGAATGAGTCTATGAATGACATAATTCTGTGAATCGACTTTAAAAAAGATTTTATTCTCACCAATTGTATAAAAATCTGATTATATTCTCTATTATTCTAATTCCTATTCCGACACTTATTTCTATTAAACAAAAGTAAACAATAAGTGTCGATAGGATTCAATGAATTCATTGATTTATCGTCTTTCGAATATAGACCACAATTTGAGCCAGGTTATTACCAACACTCGATGTACGGATTTTGTTTCAAAATCAATTTAATTGTTGAAATAATTGTGAAGAAGTGACGTTAACCTAGTATAAGGCAAATTGTATGTATTGATCACTTAATTAGCTAGCAACTGTTATTAGTAATCAACTAAAATGAAAGACATCTTCATTTTCTTTTTGATTGGATGAATAAAATCAATAATTAATAATAAGAATGAGATTAAAACCGAAATAATATTCAACCAAATTATTAGGTTTTAAATCGATTTAATCAAATGATTTGATAATCGGTTTGAAATCAATTTCGTTGGCTTTATATGAGACTCAACTTTGAATGAATTTATTTGTTCTTATGTCTGAGCGATTCAATTGACAGACTATTATTGAACCACAAATTGCTTGGATATAGGGTTTGATAACCGAATGAATACATTTATTAAACAATTACTTAATTTAATTATATATTTTCCGACTAAATATCGAATCTAATGACTAATATTAACACTCGAGTCATAACATTATTAAAGACATAATAATTGTTCAAACATTCAATAAACGATTAGATGTTCTCTTGATTATTTCAAAATTGCATCTATTACAAATTAAACACATTTTCAATAAAGTGTCCAAATATTGGTAATTAACTACACTTAAACCAAAGGATTTTTAGGCCTTTATTTATAATATTTTAAATACTATTAATAATTAAATATTTTTAATTAGTGTCTGTTTATTTGGGTCTTCACCCGTTCCTGTTATGACTGATGTGAGTACAGCAAAGCTTTCAATTATAGGGCTTTTTCTCGATTCAACTTATGTTATAATATATTGCAATTAATTATTCACAAATTGTTTCTTCGTTTAGGAAAGCCCTGAAAGTCCTGTCTTTTATTTCAAATATTGTGTTCAATAAAGTTGTATAAAGTCTCCAAATATGATCAAAACTTGAATTCAATATTTAAGTCAAAATTAAACATAATTGAAAATCTACTTCATAGAGATATAAGAAATGAACAAGGTCCCATAATAATTTTTGTGCTTTTATTTGTGTGAAAATCATGTTAACTCTTAATTGAAACTCATGTCCATACTTATTATTGATTAGTTCTCAACATTTTTGATAAATCAAATAATAATTGTCAATAAGTGTCAATAAGTGTCTTGGTGAACATCCATTAAATTCGATTTTTTGATTTATTTTTCAAATAAAGTTCTGTAAAACTAATTCAAAAAAACACTTGATTAAAGTTGATTTTGTATAAAACTGGGTTGGTCATTCACAACATAAATTCTATGGTATAACACATTCAAAAATAAATATCCAGGAAACTTTTTCATTATTTTATTCATCTTTGATTCGATTTTAAATATCATTGAAAATGTTTGTATATTTTATTTTTGAGGAAAACTTTTGTGAAACGACCCGAACAGCGATTACTTTTTCACTTATATATCGGTAAAACATGAATTTAAATCGTGTAATATTTGATAACTTATTATTATATTCGCATTCATTCATTCAAATTCAAAATAAGAATAAATAAAGAATTAATACAAAGAAAAAAAGTTTACTTACATTAAATTTTATTGGATTTTCTCTTCTTTTTTATTTTATTTCTTTTGAATAAAATATTTTTGAAGAATATTATCAAATATAAGGCAACAAATCAAAGACCATTGCATTTACTTTTGTTTTAAATAAACTCCAGGTTTTCTTTTACTACAATAATCTCAAAATCAATTTCTCAAAAATCTTATCATTCATTTACTCCAAGAGTAGTTGTGATTAAAAATTTTGATCAAATGTGTGCTAAACTCAGTGATCGGCAAAGTACCCGACCTCAGGGAGTGGGTCCTCCAAATCTCAATTTTTCGGGTTGGGGGTTGGATCCGACCGAAAAATAGGGGGTTTGGTCTATACCCCCTTGGCGATCACTGGCTAAACTAAATGCAAGTTTGAGAAGATAACTTCCGAGACTGTATCTGTACGGTATATTATATTGTTTGTGAAATTATCCAGTAACTGTTGTAGATATCGTGCAACAAAATAAATAAAAGCATTTGTGAAATATTAGTCTTTATTGGACTTCAGAGTAAATGTTTTCTATGTATATAATTTTGAGAGAATCAGATATTAAACAATATTTAAAATGATTGTGAAAAGTCAACAAGTTGCTAATTCTGTTATTGGCTATCAAAACAATTCAATGCATTCAAATGTTTTGAACATTAGAGTCATTAGAGAATAATATTTGTTGAGTAAGCGATCAAACGCTTCATTTTATATTTTTCACAACCATTTGATCGTTTTGTGCGCTATTTTTGTATAAATGTTCGACCATTAAGTCTATCATTTTTACCACTATTACCAGTACTGGTCCCGCATTCAATGCATTCAATGTTTGCAGGAATGAAAACATAACTAATATATCAATATTTATTGTGGTTTTATAAGTACACTAAAAATGATGTTTTACTTCTGTTTTACATCTAATCAATAATATATCGTTTTTATGCATTTAAATGAGAATTTGATGTCTGCCTGACGTGAGATACAAACTAATAGAACGCACTCTCTCTATATCGATATAAAACATTTGAACTAGCAACTGTTCCACCAATTCATTGCCTCCTTTCAAATTTAGTCTTTTCTCATCCTCTCATTTCAAAAATAGTTTCAAAACTCTTTTCAAAAGAGAATAAACGACAAAATTAAACCATTCAATCGTATAGAGACAAGTATTGCTCAAACATCTGGGGGCATACCCTAGACCAAAAAAATATTTGGGGGTTCTGAACCTATTCCCCTCTTTGGGCATTACTGGACAAAGACTGGGAATATGTTGAGAATATGTCTCTCCACTGGAATGCATTGAAATCTGTTTTGAAGAGGAATGAGCTGGGGAGGGCCCCAAACTCTGAAATCTTTAACATTATCAATATTTATGGGTCCCCTATGGCTCGTTATGGCTCATTCCTGGTTTTGATTCATCAATAATTGACCAGGCATCATTCAATTCAATAATCTAAAAAATTAAAGGATAGTTGAAGGCAAACAAAAATATCTTTTGGGTAAATGGTCTTAAATCAAGACTCTTGATCATCAATTGATTGTATTAATATAATGAAAGCAGTGTTTTACTTTTCACAATCATTATACATGTATGGCCTTGCTACTTATGATCTGTTAAAAGAATCTAAAAACTACAAGAGATGGAAGCATTCACTTCCGATCACTAGAATGTAAGGCAATATATTTGCATCTCTTCTCCCATTGTTTTCAGTCCTTTCACTAGAGGTGAGGGTCGGTCCGGATCGGATCGTAACGGATGCGGATCTAAGCAAAAATCTCGGATTCGGGTCGCATCGAATCGGATCAGAAAATGGTCCGAACTTTTTTTGTGTGTTTAAAAAAACGCAAAACTTGAGTAAAATGTAACGAAATCTTCAATATTTTAGAGAATTGAGTGAATTATTGTCTCAAAGTTTCAGTCAGTCCTGAAAACACTTAATTGAAAAAATTATTGATATTTTGCTTTGAAATTTGGCTAAAAAACATTCATTAAAACAAATTCAATTTATATCAGTTTACTATTTCCTCTTGATCTAAGCTAAATAGAAATGGGCAACACTTTTCGGATCGGATCAGACCTCTGAAAAGTTAGGATCTGATCGGATCGCCATAAACCTATCCGTCCCTCACCTCTAATTCATATCACTGATTGGCCTTTTTTGACCAAACTTAGCCTAACTTCAAGATATGTTATGAAGAACTTTAGATAAGACTCTTTTCTCAGTAATTATTTAAAGAACTCAAAATTTATAACCCATTGTCAGAAATATATTTTATAAATTATGGGTTTGAATATTAAACCAAAGAATAAGTGAAACTCAAATTGCAATTCTAGAGCTCACATACTCTGCAAATGTATAAAAATGTCAATATTTCAGTCAATTTTTGTCTAAACTTTCGTTTTCATAAAGAAAAATAACAAAACGAATATATTAAATGAGTTCTCAGAAATTTTTTTTTAACCCAAAAACATAACTGAAAACAAATTATTACAGTTTTCTGGCGAATGCTTTCAAATTATAACAATTAAAAAGATAATTATAATTAACTCACAAAAGATTGCAATCAGTTTATTGTTTACTTAAATGCAACGAAAATGTTAAAATTTCTTTGAATATTAAGAGTTTATATTTTTCAAATTCATTTTCCAAGTATATAAATTATGGCTCTAAAATATCCCCACACTATTGTTAGCCTACACTCCGCCACTTGGAAATCAATACATAAAAATTGCTTTAAAAGTGATCGAAAACTCTTTTAATACAATAATATAAGAAATTTCTTCATAAAAAACACAATAATTTTAGTGATTTTTTCCATAATTAATTGGGATATAAACTGGTTTTCAAAAGTTAAAAATCATATATTTTAAAAGAACTTTAAAACTTATTGTTTATAGAATAAATTCTTGGTCTAATGTACATGATTGAGGTGATCATGTAATAACTGATTTATCCTTTAATTGACAAATAAATTGATGTAAAAACCATTAAATTATTGTCTGATTCTAAAAAAACTTTACATAAACTTGGTGTAGTACCCTCAAATTGACCCTAGAAAGTTTCACAATAGGCCTTGAAAGGGAAATACATATATAATATATATTTATATTATATATATATATATATATATATATATATATATATAAATGTATATATTTTCAGTATCTCTTGTAATTAAAAAATTATAAAAAAAAGAAGTAATGTTTACTCAATGACCATAATTCAATTAGATATGAAATAATCAGAAATCAGTCAGAATTAATGGCAGCAAAGAGTTATTTGAGTATGCTACTTTTATTTTTATGATGTATTCACCAAAATTTTATTTTAAAAAATTCAATCAAAATGGAGTCACAATTATTATTATTATTATCCCTAAATGTAGTTGAGTTAAAGATTGATTTCAAAGACTATTTTTCTAAACATGATTTTGAAACTGAAAATTGTTTTAACGAAAGTCAAACCTTTAGCTGAAAATTGAAAGTAATATTTGTTTTCCAATATTTGTTAAATATTTATGAGAATGCGTTTCAACTGAATGTTACGATCATTTACTAAAACATTTAAACTCTTTATGTATGCAATCATAAAATCACTTATTATTTGAGCGATGATTTAGGATTAGGCATATTATGTGAGGTATTGGCCGCAGAACACGGCTCTAAAAATTAGAGGAACGCCATATATGTTCACTGGTATAAAATGTTTCCTCAATGATAATTCTCACGCTAATGGCTAACCCATTACCTGAACCTGTATTTTAAACTCTAATTTTCAGTCTTTTTTTTGTTGTTTTGCTTTCCATACTTATAATGAATATATTTTTCTTTTGTTTTTTTTAAATCAAAATCATTTGATTTATTGGCCAAAAAATATTAGAATTTTTGACTTTTTTTTAAAATTCAAAACTAGAACTTAAAGGAACTCAATTATGAAAAATCAATGCCAATAAATGTTTTGGTCATTTCTATCATTCAAAATGGAAAGTACATGAGCTAAATGTTGGGATACGGTTGGGTTATCTCCGCTCAACTACTCTTCATTTTATTTGATTTCATGTCTTTTAGATCCTTAAAATCATTTCAGTGAAAAAATACCAAATTAGACAATCGGTAGAACAAACCCCTAATCTTTTATGGTATGTCCTCTCAATCTCTCAATAAACCGATTGTGCTTTTTGTCTAAAAAATAGAGAATTTTATTTTTTTTCTTCTCTTAAATTCCTTTAAAGTTTAAACTAAAGTCAATGGAAATTAAACCTCAAATCTATTAATTTGATTAAATTTTTAATATTGTGTAAAAAGAGGCATAAAATTTAAAAAATTGATTTTATTTTCTTCAATATGGGTTTTATTCTTCACAGTCTTACAAATTGTATCAAATATGGGAAAGACAAACGTCTGCTAACAACAAATCATCTGTTAACGCAAGCCTTCACCAAGAACATACTTTAGGCCTAAAATAAAATAAGTAAAGCGATGAAAAATACTCATTATAGTCGTCAATATCTCCAAAATCCCGCTTCGAACTGAGTCTCGGTTAATTTTTAAATGATCAAGTCCAAATGTAAAATGACAAATATTTAAACCCTAGAATGAAATATTTATTCTTTTATGATTTGTTTCGACTGATTAGAGACCATCCCATCCCATCACTTATTTTAATTTATTAATAAACATTGAATGGAATTAAATAAATTTTATTTAAAAATTAATGTTTTGTTATATATTTACTGAAATGTTTGAATAGAAAGAAAATTGAAATAATGGCTGTAATCAGAGTATTGGGCAGACATTCAATTATTGTATTTATGCGCTAAATATCTATTATTATATAACATCTCTATTATTACACTTTGAAAATAAAGTGTTAAATAAAGAATTCAATCGAAATATTTTGTTTGCTTTCAATTGTCAAATATTGAGCAAGAATTTGAAAAATTCCAGACTTCATAAAAGTGAATCTCATTTACATTATTCTTTACACTTAATGTCATTTCTGAATGTTTTGAAACCATTTTAAAGACATTGAATTCAATTATATTGAATTGAAGGGCATTTTAAATGTCTGAATATTAAAACAAAATTATAGAAAACTCTGATTTTATTTATCTTTTCGATGTTCTCAATATTTTAATTGAATTCTCAAAACTAATTTAAGATGACTTCACTTATTTAAAAGTATAGCATTTTCGACGACTTTAATGTTTTTAATAATTATTTTTTAATTATAAAACTTTAATCCATTAAATTTTATTAAAATCATTTAACCAATAAAATATCTAAAATAACATTAAATTTAATGTATGTGAAAGGTCAATTTGGTCAAATCAAAGCATCACATTTTTGAAAAACAATTTTTATATTAGATTATATGATACGAAAAATATTCTCGTTTTGTCAAAAATAAGCTGAAAAAGTGTTTCGATATATTGACAAATAAAAAATAAATATAACGAACAAACGTTAGTATTAGTGAATTGGGAGACAATACTGTTTGTCACAAATACTGAGAAATACTTTCATCAAAAGTTCACTTTTCATAAGCGAATGTCGTTTTGATGAAAAGAAAAACTTGAAAACTAATGTCTTTTATCGAATGAAATAATTTGGTGTTTATTCCCATTGAAACAAACAAAAGCGAAAGTAGAACATTGCGAACACCATTCAGAAGGTAGTGGTGCTCACACATGAACTCAGCTCAACTTTTTCCTTTCCTGATAAAAGTGCTGTCGTTCCTGTCGTTCCGCTATTGAATTGCACTGAAAAGTTACCGCTCAGTAAGAAAAAAAATTATCCGCATTTGAAAAAAGAAAGCAACAATTTTTTATCGCTATTTTCACTTAAGACTTAACCATTGCTTATGTATTGTAAGTATTGGTGACTTGTTTTGTGTTCGACTGCAAAATCTAGTCATTCGTATCGACGCAGTATTTTCTTCCCTGTTCTCTGTTCTCTGTTGTTGTTGTTCGCAAAAAATAAGAATAACTACTGACTCGGAACCGACGGCTGACCCAATTGTGATCTGCATATTATTAGAGAATAATTTGATTCGAAATAAATAGAAATATTGAAGTTATGCTAATATTAAACACATTACAGGCTTATAGTCAATAGATATATACCCTTACAATAAATTCAATCACATATATAGATCTAAAGCGCACTTTAATGTCTTCCAATCATACAATATGTATAATATGATCAAAATCTTGAGATGTTCAAGGGGGTTTGAGGGCTTTCAGTCAACTCTAAACAATGGAAAATTAAAAGACCTCGTTACATACAGTTCATGTAATTTGAAAATGTGTATTATTTTAGAAAGTTTAGCCCTGAGCTCTAGGGTTTTGGCCAAATTGTGGAGAACATCACTTTTTAATGACATCGGAGTCATTATGGATGGGCCGACGATATCCCTAAACTGAAAGTGCATTCAAAGAGATTATGATATAAATTGAGTGAAATCTTTCTGAGGAGTCGTTTACAACTGGAATAAAAGTATTCTGATATCTGTCTCTTCATTTCTCTTCATTTTTCACTCCAATCTCCTCTCTCTCTGTGACTGTTCGTTGTCTTAACTGAGTTCATAGTATTGTTGGTATGGGTAATGATAGGGCGCTCCGATTGACACTCATATGGATTGTTTGCAGCGATGCGAAGAGAATTAGCAATTTTATGGACACCAAAACACGGACTCTTCGACTGCAATATCAAAAGCATCGATATCTATGTCGACGGCACTGGTAGTGCTCTTTGGATGTGATGCTTGTGTTTGACTTCGCTCTATACTCTGTGTGCTGTGCCAGAGGGTGTGTCGGCAACAGTCACTTCACGTACTGTATCTATGATTTCGTAAAATGTAGTCAATGGTGAACTGGTGTTGGAGTCTCTTCTAAAAGACATTTGAGGCATATTCTAGGCTCGGATTCACATTTTAGAGCTGACTGAATCATATAATAGTAGGTTTTACTCGAGCTATGCTTCCAGACTTCCATTAGGCATTAGTGCTCACATCCCCTCTCAGTCAGCAAAAGGGTTTCATATGTGATGCCTCCACATAACAACTGACAGAACAGTGGATAAGCGAATCCATTACTCTATAGACTGCTATTGGATGTGCTCTTGTTTTCCACACAACTATAGAATAACTGACTTTTGCAAAACCGATGGCTGATTGAGAGTCGAGTCCTGCACTTCAATAAACATATTGATGAACAGCGAAATAGTGGAGAGCACAGCACAAACAAACAGCGCCGAAATCAAGGAAAGGGAGCATCGCTTTATATCAGACCCATAATTTGAAGGAAGACGGCGTCTATAGTTTTTTACTTGTTTCTGCTGCAAATGCCTGTCGACCCCCATTCTATACGAATGTTGGCCTCCCCTCCCATATTCGCTTCTGTCTTTGCAGTTTTCAGGCATATTCTCGTCTCATATACGGTCAGTGAGGCGCCGAACCGGTAAGAATGGGCCATAATTATTACGTTTGTACTTTCTCTCGGGCTCTAAATGTCGAAACTCATGTGAAAGTATACCTTCGCTTCGATTCGCAAACTTTATCATCAAAACCAAATGCCTTCCTCTCAGTCCAATATCATTGCTATTAATAATGTTTTAAACCATAACTCAGACTCAACTCATAGACGAGTTTTCTCCAAAAAACACAAAAACCGCTGAAAGGCTCTTAACTTTTGGCCATAACTAGTCTGAAGTTCAGCACTAGAATGACAATCAATAGAAGACAATGAATGCAATCTATGGTTATTAAGACCTTAGTTGTCATTAGTTGTGTATTTCATAGAAATTAATGCCTTTGATTTTCATAAAAGCAGTTTATTCACAATACTTGAATTCATTTTATAGGAGAGGGGGAAGAGAGGCATAATTTGAGGACTCTTTCATTGAAAAACATTCGTATCTTATCTAAGATTTCGAAACTTTCTGAATGATTAATGATTGTATAATCCATCAAAATTTGAAAGGATTTACATTAAATCAATGCTTTTATCAAAAATCATTTTATCGATTTCTAAGAAACAGAAAAAACACAAATTATATGCGTTTATACGGTTTATGCAAATTTCTCAACATATGATCCGAGTCATAGTTTTAGACTACAATCGCTTAATATAATATTTTATCCAAAATATATATAGATTTGCAATTAATCAAAATCAAAGGAAAACAATTTTTGAAATTCTTAATTTAAACATTAGATGAAGCAAGGTACTCAATATTCAAGAATCAACTCAAGAATTATTATTGACCTGTTCTGGTTCTGTTATCTCTGTTTACTTTTATTTCAATTATACGATTCGAGTCTTTTATTTTCCCTCAAATTAGATGTCTTTGGATGACTGGAAAGGATTTTTACCAATGATTTCCTCATTTGTGTTGAATATTGAACAGTGCAAGAATAGAGATGATTAATGTGACCTGGACAGTTTGGGTAAAAATTGTCACTTTAAGATACACATCTAATATGTGTATAGATATGTAATACCAGTGTATGTAAACATAGAGAGAATAACTGGAATTCATATAAATTAGAAATTGCATTATTAACGAAGTAGTAATATGTATGCAGAGAATAACCCTGGTCTTTAACGCCTCTGCATGGCACGAATCTTTGTAACTCATAATTGATAAAACGTTACATTAATGCGGATTTTTCGTGCAAAGGACTGAGTCCTCTCTGAATACTCTGAATAAGTTAATATTATTGAACAAAAGCATTGGTTTTGATCTAAACTTTTTATATGGGTTACAAAATATGCTGGAATACGCTCGTTATGACGAGGCGTCGCTCCGCTTACGTGAATTGGATGTACTCTGAATCAAAATTAATGGTAGTCCCCAGTGAGACATTAGTGCGCCGACAATATGTGAATATAATACACGTGCACAATTGCTTTCTCTCTTTTTAAGGCTAACACTGCTCTTCAGCTCTGCATAAGTCCACTAAATGAATGAATTATTTTTCTATTTTGGATTTCAGCCCACAATTTGAGATACTTTTTGCTAATCTTTCACTTCAGTGCAGAACATTTCAATGCAATCCTAGAGAAGTGTCTGCGCTCTCGAAGTCAACTTTGAGTGATATGATGTGTGATGTGGTCGAAACATATTCGATATTTGTTAAAAAAGGAACCCCAGAGTGTCCGACCCCACCCATCACATGCGCTCGACCAACGTTTAGGGCTTAGCAAAAGTCAATACCACATCGGACTACAGAGGACTACACAGGGCTACACAGGACTACTCCACGCGCCTTCTTTTCTCCCTTATATTAACGGCTCTCAACTCATTCGTTAACTAAGGATAAAAACTCAACAAATTTCTGACTTTTGTAACAAAACATCCAAAAGCGACGAAACAAAGACAATTGAGAACAAAGAAATGGTTAACTCTGTTAACTCAGAACAGTTAGACTCCCGACAACACTGAACTCAGAATAAGTAATTCAATGAAAAAAGAAACAAATGTTTGAATACTCACTCGCTTTTCGGTCAACGCTTTTGTGTCAGATGTGAAGCATTTGTTGATCAATGGATGCGATGCTCTCAGATATGAAGGCAGTGATCAACTAAATTGAAGAACATATTTGCAGATCGAACTCCTATTACAAGATATACCGATGTTGTAGTGGATGTGCCGGTTGTTGGGCTCAATGCTGACTACGTATTAAGTACTTTGCGCTGCTTTCAGTCCAACTAAATAACAGGTCCTCACTTCAATTGAAGACTTCTTTGAGGAATAATTAACATAATTCGACTCATTTGAGAGCAATTCCATACCATTCCATACAATAACAGAGAATAGAACTACAAATTAAAGCAACTCTTATATTAAAGGCCTGTTATTATAGACACAAAACTGAAATTATAGAACTTTACTCTATGGTAATGATTGTGAGCACAGATCAGGTTCTCTCAGATCAGTTCTCTCATCACGACTCCACTCAACAAATTCAGTATCATTTGCTTCAAACTGATTATTGTCTTAATATCAGACGCTTTCCATTCAATCACAACAGTTCTGATTCTTCATAACCACCACAACAAGTTCATCAATGGATCAGTCGCTCAGTCACTATCTCTTTCACAATATTCACAACAGATTATAAACTCTTCGATCAGATCTAAACATCTCAACTAAAGAAAGCGTTTAATCCCAGCAAAACTCGATAACTGTGATCAAAGCCTTTGACCTTGATTCAATTAAGTGGATGAAAACAACAATTATCAAGCTAATTAAACATTTATGATGTGTGAAAAAAGCTTTTCATAGGAATGGGTAAGAATTTGTGTAATTTTTGTGTTTTATTATTCTGTTTTGATTTTAACACAATTTGAGGCAATATTTTCATGTTTTTAAGGAAACTTTTGAGGTAAGGAAAAGATGAGTCTAAGAAGGATACTATTTTCACTCTTTATTTGTGAATCATGAGTAATAATCATATAGAATCATGCTCATTTACGTTTCAAAACTGAAAAATATAAAAATTTTCAATTGAATTTGATAGAAATATTAAACCTAGAAATATATTTTGGTACCAATGTCATATTATATAATTGTAATAAATATTTAAGAGTTGAAAATTACCCTGACACAATGACATCAAAATGATTTGTAAACTTATTTATAAGGCCTTCCTATCCATTAAAACAGTTTTTACTAACGCTTTACTTAAAATGCTTTTAATTTTTTAATAAATTAATGAAACATAAGAATTAACTTTTGATTCATTGAGAGATTGAATTAAAATCTTAAGAATAAACGTTCGAAATTTATTGGAATTTGCAGTGTTTATCCTAGAGCACATTTCTGTTTCAATAACTTGAACTCTCAATGTCTGACTCTATTTGATAGTAAATTCAGTTAAAGTGGGAAAAAAGGTAAAACTTGAGAAGAGGTAAAAACTAAATCATTGAAATTTTCTATTTTAATTGGCTTTTCATTGATACACACTTTGAGGAAAACTATCGAATAAATGATTGAGGAATAAAATATTAAGTTTTTTTGCTTTCTCTAAAACCGGCCTCGAATATGATTGAGCTAGGTAGTCATAACCTATGCAATTTTGATAGCAAATGAATTGATAATATTGTAAATCCGAAACATTTTATTGAATGTAAATAAATATTTGTCATTTGAAAACATTTAATTTTATTAATGAGTGATAATAATAATAATTTGGATGAAAACACGAATTATTTATATATTTATATTTATATACATTTGGAGACAATTTGTTTTATACAAAAGCATATTTCAAAAGACAATTATTTCTAGAGATAAAGCGCTCGCAACTCAACGAATGGACGCCAGCGCTCACAATCATATGAATAGAGCTCATCGAGTGAGCACTGAGTGACCAGACCTGTCGGAAACGGCGCATCTGAAGAGCTTCCTTCCCGTTGGCCTCATATCTCAACACTCTTTCCAAAGGGTTTTGTGAACAGTCTTTGAATGTATTGATTATAGAATTCAATAGAATATAATCGAGTAATTCATTCAACACTGAATCACAGATCAATAATTTGTTATAGAGTTTCAATTTATTACTTATTAATTGGTTATGTGAGCAGTTGCTGGTTCATAGCGGGGTCGTGTTGGTGGTGATACCAAGAGTATTGTGGTATATAACTGTTACTCATGGCCTGAGCTTTAGCCGAATTCATGTCCCAAGCAGTTATGGGTGGACTCATTGCTGGCGGACTCACAGCTGTCGCGATCGATGAGTTACTGCCCGGCACAGGGGTACCGCCCTGACCCACTGGTAATAGAGGTGGCGGCGGACCTACACTCGGCGGGGAATGAGTTTCTGGCGTCTCCGGTGGTGTTTGAGGTGTAGACGCAGCTGTTGGCGGTCCTAATGATGTGCCCGTATTTCCTGATGAGTTACCGCTCTGAGTGTTACCGCTTTGGCCTCCTGGAGGTGGAGGACCGCTACCAGACTGTTGGGCTTTAAGCATCTTTTTGTATTTACTCCTCCGGTTTTGAAACCAGATCTTCACCTAAAATATAGATTTCAAATATTTATTTCTCATTCGACAAAACTTTTCAATAAATTTAGTTATAATTTGATTATCACTTCTGTAGTCTCTATTATGAAAACTTTGAATGTTTATCAATAAATCCCGGTTTGAAAAGTGATCGACGATTTATTATTCATAAATTCATTTGAACCAAGAGTTGGTTTATATAATAAAGTGAAAGTAATTGCGTTCTCAACGGTTATTACGATCAGAGGCTTTACTTCAAATCAAAGCCTTAATTGTTTAAATACAGGTTTTCTTACTGTTTATCAATAAATGTCTAAATATTTTAGATAAAAGTATATAATAAGCCAACGAATTATCCGTTCAATTGAGATAAGTTGAAACAAATTCAATTTGCTTTCAATTGTCAAGAATTTAGTATTAATTATCGAATTAATACTCTCTAAGTGACTATTAATTGTTTAAATACAGAGTATTAAAAAAAAACAATTAAACGGAAAATTGTTATATAAATTGTATTACTTATTAATGAATATAATATTATAATTTGCTTTTTTGAAAGGTTTTTAAGCTTTGCTCATATTTATGGTGTCATATATTGTCATATATTCAACATTTGTCTAAACATTTTGGTAATCGAGAGCTTACTCTTCAGTGCCGTTCACTCATTGTAATGCAATTACAGTGAAAGTGAAGATAAAATCAAAGCTGGCATTCATTTGTTGACAAATTATTTAGTTTATTGTTATTTAAATGATCGGAGGCCTAAACTCACTTAATTTGAATGATTTTTATTTTTTATGCAAAAGTGGTGACTATAGAGGGAATTCTGAGCTGATAACCAAAAAAGTGAAACCGGTATCAGATAGAAGGCCTTACAAACAGCTATACATTGAGGCTATAGATATGAGCCATACATATATAGCCTCTCGATATCTGTATAACAAAGATATTGTGATGTTTGAAACCAAGGAAAACATGCTCTGAAATGGGAGGAAACCTGAATCTTATTTTTTTACATCGGATAGTAATGATAATGACGACGATGGCGATGATGATGATGATGGCGTCTATAGAAAAGAGCCCTGGGCAATAACACTCGCTTTGCGTTATATTATTTTTGGGCACATGAACACCACTTGCAATAGAAGAACATTAGAGCCTGTGCTGGAGAACAAGAACAGAGAACACAAGGCTGTTAATGTCTTTTGCCAGCTCTTAATGTACTTTATGACCTTCGGCTTAGCATTTTTGATCAGAACTCACACTCTATCCTCAATTATCATAGATTCTAATCAAGAATATCAACAGATTTTGTATTAATATATTCAATAATAATAGTTGTTTAGGGAGACAGTGATAGTGTGTCCACAAACACAGTGCCATTATTTTAAGACTGTTTAATAGTGCAGAACAAATGTGAATACGGTTTACGCACAACAAGGCTATAGAGACAGAGTCACCAACAAATGACACTTCCTTTTTTCCTGTGCTAAAAGTGTGGAAAATCCAGTCACTTATTGTGAACGGCGTATAACAGCAAATAAAAAAAGAAAGTTTTCTCAACGAAATAATTTCTGAGTATTTTTCAATTTAGTTGAAAATTCATGGCATAAAAGTTTGGCTGAGTTTGCCTGAGTGTGGCTGAGCTCACAGTTTTTGAAACATAAAAAACAATTTCTCCTCCTTTGCTAACAATACGCGACTTTAACAATACCTGAGCTCAAGAATACAATCTCTTCTATTCTGTTCTTATGCGGCAAAAAATTTATGAAATTTTATTGAATCGGATATTTTTCTTTATCAAACTTTCTTTGGTATAGACTTCAAGGACAGTGTGTTTGATCTTGAGTTGGATTTTACAATTAAAAACCATTTTCTTCTTGTTGTTCCTCATTTCAAAGCTTTCAAACTGCACTCAAACACATTAAAGGATAAAAAATTCTTTTGAATAATACAAAAGCAAAACAAAGACTAACTTTTATTCTATGCTTACGTATGACATGCAAATAGGCAGCGCTTTCTATTAGCCTGGAATAAGCCTGGTATAAGCCTGGTATCGTTTTTTCGCCAGTTTTATAAACTGATATGAATTCGGGGCGTAGACAGAGCCTCGCAGATGACATTTCCCTTACATTAAAGTTTTGTGGATCCGTTTGCAAAACACATGGAATACAGACTCAGAAGAATTACATGCATTTGGGATACGACCGGTGTTTCGCTACTCTGGTATACAAACGAATAAATTAATCTATATTACAGACGTTGTGGCCAAATGTCACAACTACGCTACCGGTGCTCTCAACAGAGCTCATAACACCCAAGGTATTGGACTTAAAATTATTGGTCGTTTGGTATACTATCGTATATCGGTTTCCAATAAAACAGTGAAAACAGTCAAATGTAGCACAGAATAGAAAAATGGATCGAATAGAAGAGTGTATACAACAAACAGTGGGAAACCCAACATATTTTTTTCAGAGCTACTGCTTTACTCGAGAAGTGCCACAATTGTTCTTTAAGTGAACTATGAATTCGTTTTAGCGAAGATACAAATATGTCAGAGAAGTGCATGAAATGGCATTTCTATTGGTTTGAACTCACCATCAAATGGCATGCATTCAGTTCTTCTATTCATTCTTTTGCGAGTCTTTACTACTTTTTATGTAAATGTTTTACAGTTTTTACTTCGAACTCGAATTCTAAGAATTATTGGAAATAATTTGTTTTTGGATGTCGTGACACAAAACATACACCAATTTATCATTCATTCACGTCATTCATATTCCCAAAAAGAACCCGACATTCGATATGATTGAGAATCAAAATTTAATTTCAAAAACATAAACTTTTCACTGAAAGAAGCAATAAATAAAAACTTAATTAAATATTAGTCTTATTATTGGACCAGAAATTGCGGTACTCTTTCTCAAAATGAAATTATCGGAGACCAAGAACTGTTATTGATAGAAATGAGCGGAAGGACTGAATACTGGTTTCCACCAACTTTTTATACACAGTAGAGAATGGACCGGTAGTTGTGCTGATCTGGAGTTTGGCAGTTCTCAAGTTTGGCAAGTTTTGGAAGCTCTGGAAGCTTTGGAAGCTCACAAATTAATCAGGTTGTTATGAAAATAATTATTTTATCACATCTAAAATAAGTGGCGTTTTTAATAATAAAGAAGCAATTAATGGGATAAAGCCTTTCCACACCTCATAGAGCACTTTGGGTAAACTTGGTAATCAACGTTATTGTGAAGCCCGTAATAAAAAGCGAGTATCCCTGCAATTAGCGCCCACAACACTGCTTATTAGATGGGCAGACATAATAGAGAGTCGGGATTTAATAAGAAAACATGTTATATGATTACATACATAAATGTTGGAATGAGGTGACGCCTGCCTCGCTATTGCCTAGCTCAGCCAGAGCTATCTTAATTCTACTTCACTTTAACTATTAATTTCTTTCATATAATTAATTGATTTATCGCTACTTTAAGGGAATGATATGAAAAATTGAAATTAATTCAATCAATCCTTCAATGAGTTCTAATTATTATTGTTAACTAAATATTGTTTAATTGGATAATCAAAAAACAATTTGTCCACTAATAGAGCGATAGGTGAGGGCTATACTCATTTCTCATTTGTATTCAGTAGCAAAAAAGTAATATGAAAAGTCAGCATGCACCTTAACATAACACCTTAACACATCTCCAATGAATAGTAAATCTTAAAGATTTACTGTTTGTCTAATTTGTAGCAAAAAAGTACAATAAAAGTGTTGGTAAAACATGTTATCGATGTTTATGTGAAGACTTGTGACGATTTGCAACTGTGCTCAGTGTTAGTCTGTCTAAGGAGTGGTGTTTACAGTAAACTTCATATTATCGTTTGGCTAATGTAAAGGTTAATAGATTGACAATTTATGATCACATCGCCAACACTTGAAAGCACTCGACCACTGGGAACAGTACTCAACGTTTCGAGTATTTGGGGAACATCTCCAACGCTATGCACACTAATGAACCCATAAAAGCCTGGCTGTCAGTGATGAGTGTCATTTATGTGCTTTAGCCGATGGGATACCTATTCTTAGGGGCAAAGCGTCAACAGATTCGTCACTCAGTACAAGACGGGTAGTACACCACTAGTACACCATTTCACCACTGGAGCACTTGTTGCTCACAACTCTTAACATTGGTTATAGCCTTGAAAGCCGTTCAGAAGAATACCTGCTGTGCCCGAAAAACTCCAAAACAATGAGTGCACTGTCTATGAGAAGCACCTAAACTATTGTATGCACTCTATTCTCATCTATTGAATGCTTTATTTTCATTTACTTTCGCTTTACTCGTTTTAAGCCATTCTTCAGCCAAAACTTATTGAAACAGTGATTGAATAGTGATCTCAACCAAAGATAACCCATTTTTGCCAGACTTTAGTCATTTAGCAATCAAAAGGTCTTAATCTTATTTATATAATAAACAAAATAAAGGAATTAATGAAAACATTGTGTTTACCTGTGTTTGGGTTAGGCCTAGAGATGCTGCCAGTTCTGCGCGCTCCGGCAGTGCTAAGTATTGAGTTCTTTGAAATCGTCTGTTGAGTTGTTGGAGCTGAAGACTCGAGTATATGGTTCGTGGTTTTCGCATTTTCTTCCCCTTCCCATTGACCCGTAGCGTCTCTTCCAGACCACTCTTATCTGTTCAAATCAGATATCAAATTAAAACATTTAAAACTAAAACTTATCGAAATACCACTCAATCATAACAGAGGAAAAACAACAACAAATTTGTTCCGATTATTAGCTAATTATAACTATTTTTGTTGCTATCGTTTTCACTCCAATTACTTATTCCATGCATTTCTGACTTTCGATATACGGATCGGATTTGTATCGAAATGTAAATATCAGACAAAAGAGAATTAAATATTAAATATTGAAATGAATGTGAAGGCAGTGGTGTTATCCCAACAGAACAATTGAGTGCTTCAATCAGACCAACACAAACACCAAATTATTTACTCCAATGCTATTGAGTCACGCAATTGATATTCTCTATGTATGCCCACAACTAAAGGCATAATCCGATTGTTTGTATATATCATCACTCATTCAAATCGTTTTATGGATTTCGGTAAAAATGTGGTCATTATTATTATAAATTTAAGCCATTTAAGTGACTACTCATTGAAAAATTTGTTCGTTTCTCTAAAGTAAATAAATTTTGATCTCAAGTCTGGAAAATCTGTTGACAAAACAGATTACATGAATGACTCCAATTGAATGAAAGCTTTGAAAATTGATTCTTATGTTTAATGTGATGATTATCTTTGAATAACAGGCTTTCCAATAGAATCGGTGTTTGTATTTAATGGTGGGAATAATTTGCTGGAATCGTCTTAAATACTTGTAGTAATAATAATAATCTTTGGGATAATCAAATTCTTGTGACAATATTATTCTGATTACTCTTTGAGTTAATAGTTGAGTGCATTAATAGAAAAGAGAAAACCTAAACCTAAACCTATAATTTTGTGGGTTCGGTCCAATTAGAAGTGAATGCAATTTTGTGCTCCAATTTACTGCTTCCGACACCACCACCGCATGTCTCATACCTCATACGTGATCACAACATCCACTCAATGCTAATAATATAACTCAATCTAATCATTTTGGACTACTTTATCACTTTTTGTATTTAGTTATTCAAAGCCGAGTCAAACGTTTTATGTCAACCAAATTGAATCAAAACATTATTGCATTTAATGGACATTAAATCAAATGAGAGTTCACTCCAAACAGATTTCACTACAAATAGTTTGAGTGTTTCTAAGACTCTAAGACTCAACAAATTTTACGGAACTAATGGCAAAGCTATTGATTGACTAAGAATTCAGATGTTAATACATACCGTCTCTGGGAGGTGATGGACAGGGCGCACATGAAGTCACGTTCGGTGCATAAGTGCTGAGATATGGGTGTCCGGTGTGATGAGAGTATGTGTTATGAAGCGGTGAATTGTTCATTGCAAATGGATATGCACCTAATGATCGCTGCTGTCCGGCGAAAGCCTCGTGAGCTGAGTTTTGAGCTGAATATGAGGAGCGGATAGAGCTGTAGGCCTGGTGGTGAGGCATTGTGAGACCAGCTGCAGCTGCCTGCTGTTGGATCTCCATAAACGCCGACTTGTTGGCCACGTCCTGGTCGAGACCATCCACTGTACCCGCCATACTCGGGTAAGTGGTCGAGAAATCGGCAAAGTTCAACGTGATGGCAGATTTGTCGGAACTCTTTTAATTCGGTACTAATCGTAAACAAGAGTCGGAGACAACTTTTCGGTGCAAACCAAACGAGTGATTCACTTAAAGGCAAAGAACACACCTTTGGAGACACCGTTTCCGAAGAAGTATTATTTGTATTTTAACACGAAATTACTCTTCGCTTTAGTAATATTGTCTCTTCTTTACGATCAACAGCTTTAGACTAACGCAACCGCCTCTCAGCCGACTCGGCCGTAATGAATATGAATACGCGCCGTCACATAGTCTACACCCGACCTTCTTCTATGAGCTCTGCTATTGGCTGTCAGTCTCTATTCAGAAGCCCTTCTCTGCGTTCGAGACAATGCTTGGGAACCACTCCTTCTACTGTCAATCAACTGCGATTTGAACCTCCCTATGGCCTGGAGGCAACTGCACCTCTCAGGTAGACTCGCCTGAGCTAATGCTTGTGCTGTGCATGCAATACACGCCAACTTTATATCACTGGATCGCAAGCATTATCTCAATCGCTAAACTCAATCCTTAATTCTCTACTGAATTAACACAAGAGTCAAATCCCAACACATTTCTTATCAATTCATACAATAATAGTAATGATTAATACAAACTCCTAAACAATTGATAAGTTTCGACAAAAATCAAATTTAAATCATTGGCTGAGAATTAATCTGTAATTTGAGCGCAAAATCATAGCCGAAGAAAAAATAGCAATAAAATTAAGTCAACTGTTTTAGACCGTTAAGACTCGAGGAAATACATGAATACTTGAATACATGCTTCGGTTACGCAATATTTGTTATGTGTCTCCACTCGAACTCCACTCCAACTGTAAGACTCATTGTTTTTATCGCATCAGAATTGCACGCGATTTCGGATTTATGTGCTTTCATGTCATTGTCCTTCACTAATGGACATCACTTGAAATGAGTCAATCCATATAACAATATAACATTTCATTTAATTATTCTTTCATTAGATTTAATTAATTTCATAAATAAATAAATTGTTAATCGTTTAGGAAAACTAATAACACAAATGAATACTAAATTCATTAATTTTTGAGCTCATAATAGAATCGGTAAAATCGGTCCCAATGTATGATTTGGCGACTCTTCAAGTGTTCAATAGTTAGAACAGAGAAGAGATGAACGAAGAAAAGAAATAGGAGGTACTCCTGGCGCCAGCGCTTCGGCTTTGATGGGTTCTGTTTCTGCCTTTTCTCTTATTTTTCCGACAGAAAGTATCTGAAGGCAACGCATCACTACAACCACTACAATAACAAATGCTTTGGCAGCTCCTAATGCCAGTTCCTAATGCCTTCCATCATATACTCGCACTTCTAATCAATCTTTGAGTGACATAATTAGTATTAAGAGACAAACTTTTAGTAACTTATTATTGAAATCGTTTGTTAGTCTCACTCTTTCTCTGAAGAAACCGGTCATAAATCGAGAGACAAATCAATAAATCCGTAATTTTTTTCAATTTATATCTGAATTAAGAAAATTTAGAACAAACGACGAGTGAAAGTAGTGGAGAATATATGGCATTCCTTGAGTTATGTACTTTACAACAGTAGGCACTGAATAAGAAAAGCAATTTACAGAATTGCATTATTTTCGGTGCTGACCCGTTCAGTCGCCAATCGTGAATCTTCACTCCCATATCGCATATCCCATATATATTGAAACTAAAATCCACAAAACATGTATGTATTGCAGAGATATTAGTTAAAGTTTAAGCACGAAACCAGGCGTCACCGACAGCTACGCCTCCCGATATTTGATCCCTTTCCAGGCGGTCAGCAAAAATGTTCGTGTATTTTATTTTTCCACTTTTATTAGTAGTATTTCATGATCTCTGAGAATAAATTCTCTTTTATTATCAAAATGTTGTGATTCATAATCTGTTCACAAATTCATTAAAATTATTTATCCATTTAATGAAAACAAAGTTTGGCTCAGTTTTGGAGGAATCACTCAAATGAGGAAAACCTCTCAAAGGTTTATTGATTCGATTTGCCTCAGATTTATGGCATATTTTAATTTATCGGAATATTTAGTTCGGGTTAATTCAAGTATATTTAATCGTCATTTTAAACGCTCGGTTCACTCCATTTCTATTTATTATAAAAATAAAAACATTTTTCTTTATTTTTTCTGATGAGAATTCGGTCCTTTCTATCATAATCATAATAATAAATCTTTGCTAGGTTGACTTGAGTTGAGAGAGAGAGAGAGAGAGAGAGAGAGAGAGAGAGAGAGAGAGAGAGAGAGAGAGAGATCCTCGAGTTGCTTGATAGGGGCTATGATTCAGAGTCTAGAGAGTACGTGTTCTTGGATTCATCCCTCTTTGCTTTTTAATATTTTAAACATTATATCTACGCTGTATTATAAACTTAACCTGAGCTCAATTTTGATGCATTATCGGGCATTAAAAACTGCCAGAAGTTTATTATTAATTAGTATTACGTCACATACGAGGCATAGACTGGAGACTGACTGGAGATGAGGGCAAATAAATCAACGATACATACATTGAGATATTATTCTCGATATAAAACTTTTGTTTATTGCCTTAAAATTATGCTTTCATTAGAGCACATAATTTATTTCAATTATAATATAAAACTCAAATAAAATGTT
>JAQGBD010000681.1:0-25390 GCA_034698165.1 Punctoribates punctum | reverse complement strand
ACAAATCCGAGGAGTTTTTGATACCCCCCACCTAAATTTCGAAAATTTCCTGAAAATTGACGGAAATCTTTGGACTCTTTTTTCCCCCCTTAGTTCGGGAAAAATACCTGTTCGGTGATCAGAGGTCGGGAACCACCTAAAGTAGGTACACCCCCCCCTTGGCGATGTCTGATTTAAGCAGTCATCACCTAGGGCAGTTAAGCTCGGAAAACCCCTGTGAACGAAAATTTGGTAAATATCCCCTGAAATTTTGTGGATGGATCTTGATTCATTAGATCGATTAAAATCTTTTATATGAATAAATAATGGAGTACTCTTGCTACATTATCAAGATAATTCAAAAATAAATTTAATGACTCGAATAGTTATTTAACAAAAAAAAATATTTGATAAGATTTTGCATAAAAAATTGTAAGAAACGAAAATATAGATAATTTAAAAATAGCTTGATGATTTGTTGAAGGGTGGGAACAATTCCAAGAATGAGTGCCAAGAATTTTGTGTCTTAAGGCCCAAGATAAGATTTTATTGATGAGAATAGCTATTTATTTTAGTCATTATTTTATAGTTAAATAACCGGAGAAATATTGATAACTCTTTAATTACCCAGTTAAAATTGATGAGTTTGGAAGGGAAACATATAAATCTTTCGAATTGGTAAGTTTTGTTTGTTATTTTAAGATCAATATCTATTCATTTATCTTGATTGTTTAATAATCTGATATTTTCCAAGATACTTGTATTGAGCAATAGTTCCGAAATCTGTAGCTTTTGATTGATTCCATTCTGTGCCAAGAATTTTGACATTTTAAAGAAGTTCAACAAATATGACGTACTCGAGGTAATAAATTAACAAGATAAAATTTAGGAGCATTTGCATGATATATAGAATCGTGATTAGAAAGAAAACTAACGACGCGTCCGATACATTGTAAGTAAAAATTGAACAAGAACAAAATTTCTCGATAAAAATTGACTCAAATTTTTTTTGCTTTTTATGATAAATTGAACCTGAAAATTTATTTCCAAGGGACATCAAGCACATTTCTGAAATCCATAATAATGAACAGTTGTTTTATGACTTATGACCAAGTAGATTTATCTTGGAAAAGGACAATATTTTTATATAGAAATTTTAATCAAATTTTTTGTTTTTACTTTTCATTGAATGGAAAAATGGGTCGAAAAGGGAAGACATTACTTTTAAACCGTAAGCCATCAGATGCAGGAAAATTTTGATTTACTTTCAACAATTTTTCAGGTTCCAAGATCATTTGGTTGGAATTTATTTCAATATTCAAGAATCTATACAAAAGACTGTAATTTAATTTGTTTTTTATTTTTCATTATTTTTCTTTCAGTGAAAAACTGAATTTAAAATCTATGAAGAAATCGATGTTCCATATTATCCAGCATTATGTTTGAAAAGAAACATGCTTGGTATGATTCGGTTCGATTCGCAAAATGCGGAAAAATTGGTATAATTTGTTCCTGGTTGGCTTCCAATTAAATAAAGTTCTCCCAAATTGAAAATCAATTCTCCAATTATATCGATTTTTAATTTATTATACACTGAATTCTGAGCTCATTTAAACTAGATAAATTACTAATGACTATAAGCCTGGTCGATTGACATTGAACACTGTTATCTCAGCAAGACAGTTCCGTATTGGCCCACTCCCTGCACATCCCTTGATATTTATTTTCCTCAGAAGTTTTTGAAGACGTTTTACTGAAAAGTCGATTAATTTTGATTCATTGCCCGCAATCACAACAGTATTCTGTGCTGAGGGAAGGGGAGGGAAGGGATCAAAAATATGACACAAAATGATTTGAGTGATGGCCCGATATTTCTGATAACTTTTTTTTATCTCGAAATGAGTCTCGAGTTTCGATGAAAATTGAGTTTCAAGTTAAGAGTTTTGCTATTCTTTTGAATTTTTCATCATTTTTTACAATCAATAGCAGGGAATGGGTTTCCTTTCTTTTCATGAATTCAATTAGGATCTGGAGGCAAGTCATAAATGAGCATGATCACTTTTTCCAATATATTTAAAAGCAAAAGATAAATATTTATTGCATTTCACTCAATATTTATTTTATTGAAATGAAACACAAAATCAATTTGAAAATTGGATCCGGGAACAAAATGCAAACAAGCTTATTTTAGTTCATTTAGTTGACGATATATTGAATTAAATTCACCTTGGTACCATCTTTAATAATTGATTTTATGGGCAATAAAGTTAAACTCATACAGAGCTGGAACTCCACTGTGGATTCCTTTAGACATTTTTGCATGCTCAATATTCAATTAGAATAATAGCCAAGGTTTATTAATATTTTATTAGCCTAACCACGACTGTTCAAACATGATGGCTAGAACAAATATAATTAACGATGAACTTTGATTCAATTAAAACAGATTTTTAAGGCATACCGAGACGAGCTTGGTTATTTTTTGGGAGACATGACTGCGAATAATTAGAATCTATTTTTGAGCGTTGGCTTCGTGTAAATGACCTGGAACATTGCTTTTTAATTAGTTATGGTTAAAGAAAAATAACAATTTTTGGAAAATAAATATCATTTTTCAATAATATTCACCAAAAATACTAAGATTCAAAAGAAAAAAGAAAAGGTTTAACACAAAAATTCCATTCAAAAGTTATCAGGTTAACTTTATTTGGGGTTAAATATAATTATAATTAATCATGCATGAAGTATTTTCGATTCCATTTGATATAATGCGAATTTCAAGTGAACAAAGACTAATTGAATGATAAATTTTGTATATAAAAAGGTGTTAACTGTTATTCTAAGCCAGGAATGGCCAAGGTCTATCACCTCATAGGGGTAATTGAATTTCCAAAACTTTAGCCGGCAGAGTATCTTTCCTAAAAATAAAGTTTACCTAGATTCAAAATGACCGCTTTTCTGCTCATATTCTAAAAGTTTCTCTTTATTTGGGCTGAATCCATCTTGGTCATCACTGAAATCAAGCCAAGAATTAATAATAAACTGAGTTTTCTTTCTCCGAAAAATAGAGTGAAGTGTTTTCTCCAGTTTTAGGCGTTGTTTTCATTTCATTTAAATGACGAGAAATAAGTTATGAAATAAAATAAAAGCCATAGAAATGTGTTAACACATAAATTATTTTCACAATCAGACGGACCAAGAGTAACAACATTTGCAGGTATTTTTAGGAATTCACTTCCTATGACTGTCCATAAATATAAGCACCGCTTTTAAAGATCAAATCCAGTTTATTATTTGAATTGAAAATTCATTTATTATTTTAAACCGAAATCAATGAAAGTGTGAATGAATTCAATTCAGTGATTAATAAAAGCCAAACAAAAAGTTTATTGATTCCAAATTATGTCATCGACAGCACAGCCATAAGAGCACAGCCTCTGATCACGAACTCACCGTTTCGGGGGCTAAATCTGTTCGCTAAATTGTGATTAATTAGACAAGATCATTTTAACTAATCGTGTATTAAATACCGTTATTATTAATTCATATAACAGTCATTTGATTTAAGTTTTCGTTCAATTTTCTTATCCTTATCTCAATCGCATCGAAAAAGTCATTATTTATTAGATTTTTCTTATAATTAATTAATGATTTGAATTAAGGGAGAGATGAACTCACTCACTGACTGTCCCCGTGGAATGGTCAAGATGTAAAATATACCATGTTAGATTTTTTCATAAATTAATAACCGAAAAAATTGTGAAAAATAATAAAGAATTTTTTACTTTTGAACAAGGCTATATTTTAAGTATGAGTTTAAAGTAGATAAGAAGTGCTGACATTATCTACAAACCCAGATAACGAGGGTCCAGATCCAGGGCAGGACATTGTCTTACCCTTCGGGTGTTTTTATAAAATTATAGAGGAATGGGTCCGATGTCAGGAACTCCAATATATTTATTATAGCCATAGAATTAAATTAAATCTTATTCCTGAGCTCCAGGGAGTAGTTCACCAAAAAATTAGCTTGTTGAATGCTTTGCTGACTGCAGACTTCAACAAAATAAATTAGCACCTTGGTAACTCCATTTAAAGTAAGTCACAATTTCAAAGGTATGACAAATGGTTTGACGAAAAGAAAAGACAATAATTGGAAATCACTTCTCATTAGACGAATGTAATTAACATTTTTCCAAATCACTAATTATCCCCTAAATAGGTACTTTCTCAATCAAAACCAAAGATCACAATTAAGATAACTTATCGTTAGGCAAACAGACGAGCTAGCTAAGTTTTATTGATTGCTTTATGAATTCGCTCAACTAATTGCAGGGTTAATAATTCGCATACATTTGAATAAATTTCTAATTATAGATAAAATTCAATAGATTTTCAACAATCAGTTTGACTTCAAATCAAACGATTGATGAAAAATAAATGAAAAATAAATCAAAATTTGATTTTAACACAAAATATCGGCGAAACGTTTCGGTTAATTATAAGCCCAGAAGTATTGCCCAAATAGTTATCGATTACATTTTGAAGTCAATTAATTACCTATTTTTGCGAATGAAAAGTAAAATAAATTTATTCCGAGTTTTTTTGATAAAAAATTTATTTAAAAAAAACTATTTATAAAAATTATATACAATTTATTCGTTTTATTTATAGATTTTGTATTTAAACTAAACTTTTTCATAAGAAATACTGTATTCATAGCCTATTGACAGGTGTATAATGGATTTGAACTGATAGGCCGGTCCTGCCTGAACTCAAACACAGAGTGAATTTCTTCTGTGGGTTACGCCAACAGCAAAACCAAGGCTTAGAAAGCACTTCATAGGAGACAAAAAGAGAAGGGAGAGAGAAAATCAGGTGAAATAATAATAGCACAGGTATGACATACCAGTACTCTGTTTTGGGGAAACACTTCTCTGATTCGCTGCAAAAGTTTTTGAGCGGATTTTTTCACTCAATTTTAACTTTCAATTCATTAGAGCCCAAGAGAAGGACTCATCAAAAGTTTTAAAACTGAGAATAGAGTCAAACCATTAGCTCCTTGAGTGGAAAAGCCTATTATTCTGGCGAATTTTGGTGGCCTTATTTGTGCCTGGCAAAACGTTAATCTGCAGCACTGGGACCGGCTCTTTGATCACAAAAACGGAAAAGTTTTCTCTAATCAGTGAACTCATCGTTTTTTTGTGAACATTTTCGCTGTGAATCTGAAATTTTATTTACTATTTGCTCAAAACAATTGTTAAGCAAATAAATTATGTTCAAACAAATTGCATCCGAATAAGTTTATTGAATACTATTTGGTGAGTCATTAGCTTTCAATTGTGTATAACTTTGTTATCCACTCATCTCTAATGTCATATCAAATGCAATGAATTAATTCAAAAACCGATTCTCTGTTTTTCACTACATTTACAGAATTTTTGTTTCACTTCCGACTTATCGATCGTTTCAATACTTTTCCAGTTTTATACTGAAATCAGTTTTCACTCGTATTTTGCGTTAATTTATGTTTAATTTTAATAACAAAACTCTGATCTAAATAATTATTTAATGAAAAATATTTCGAAATCCATCGAAATTGATCTGTAATTTACTATTTTATGAGTTTTTGTCATCAAATTCGTGATAATATTTCAAAACAAGAGCTAAACACTCAGTTTGTTTAGCACTAGATTTATGTAAAATTCAGTTAATTTCCTTCGAGTGATACAAATACTGTGAATCAGAGATTAGTTTTTAATTATTTTATTTATGATTATTATTCGTATTATTGGCTCTGATATTGAGCTTCAATGTTGTCATCAGTTGTTTCCTTCTATTAATACTTTTTTCAGTCATTTCCTAATCATTTTTCTTATAATTAGTGGTAATTTTCATTTCAATGCTGTCTAGTGTTTAATAAATTCAAAAATAATAGGCTTTACGTCAAATGATTTGAATTTCAGCTCATTTTTGCAAATTAATCAATCATTTGATTCATTGAAACATAAGATCTGAGAAATAATTTTGAGAACTTTATTATTGAAAACAAAACATTTAAACTAAATATTCAAATGATTTGAAAGGTTTTAAATTGAATTTTTGAAATTCTCAAAAACCGATTCACGAAATGAAGTCTAAAAATATTATTCAAATAGTCGTAAGTTTTTGAATAAATTAATGAAAACTTTGATTCAATTCATTAAAAATTTTTAATTAATTTTTAATTGAAATCATTTTCGCACTCAAAGGAAACCCCGATTATAGACAACTATGACTTCCATGAGAATAACGGTATCATAAACCCCGCCTTTTTGGAGACACACACCGAGGAGTCGGATACCAGCAGTAGTCGGGCACTCGTCGAAAGTGATTATCGCCAGTGTTTTCACCCAAAGAACGGTCAGAGTGTTGTCCATCAATACCCTTCAGACGACTTGATTATAGAGCACAGGCCTAATGGCACGTCTGTAGCCAGCAGTTGGGTCTACGAGTTCAACAACGGTTCGCCCAGGGCTCAGAATATGACATCCAGTCCCAATTCTTTGGGCGGTATGTACCGCTCCCCCTATTCAATGGGATATAACGAGCACTTGAGCTATGATATGGACCTGAATCGTGACCATCGCCTGAATACAAAGGAAAGGAATGGCTGGTGGTCTGCATGTATTAAACTGTTTGTTTGGACCGTAATAGTCTTGTGTCTAATCGGGGTCTTCCTCAGTATTGCATTCATTATATATATTGAAAAGTATGCCCCCGAAGACTGTTGTGAAGACACCAACTCCAACAGCACCGGTAGTCATGAGCTCAGAATCAATGGAACGACAGTAGGATTAGAAATCAACTCTGAAAGAGTCACTGACTCCACACCAGCGCTGGTGGACATCACTCCGGCTCTGACTGTTTTAAATACAAATATCAGTGAAATGGAGTCAAAAGCGTCGCCTACAGTGACCACAACCGCTTTCTTCGGTACTAATTCTGACAATTCTTCGTCTGATTTATCGACGACAGAGAATAGTCTTGTAATTAATGGCCAAAACTCGAGCCAAGAGCTGAATGTGACTGAATTGCCACAAAAGTCACCCGAAACCACTGAAATAGTGTCCACCACTTCTTCGCCAACAACTAAACGGTTGAAACCTTCTTCGACAAGATATAGATTTTCGACAACAACTCCTTCTGTGACCACTTATTCATCTGAGAAACCAATTAATAAAACAGAGAAGACAACAAAGTCTTCATTTGAGTCAAGAGTTTTAACCACTAATTCAAGTGAAACACCAGAAGTGGGCATAAATTCTGTACGGAATTTGAGTTCGGATCAAATTATTGGCAATAAATCAATAGAATATTCCTCGACTACCACTTCATCACCAGAAACGACGACAAGAAATATTTCAATTGAGACGACAACCGAAGACGATATCGTCGCCAAAATTGTCGGCGAAATTGAAAAGAGTCCGACCCTTAGCACTATGTCCAGTGATATGACTACAAGTGCTACAGAATCAAACACTCCATCATCTGTATCGGGTTACAGCCAGGCCAATTACAATCACACTGAACAGGCTATTAATCTAAATTCGGTCAATATTAAGAATGAGAGCACAACTATCGCCACCACTCAGACCATAGCTTCTTCTGAGGGAACGACTCTCACGGAAAACACAACCACTCCTAAGACCAAGAATACTAAATCCAACACCACTTCCATTGCCACGAATCCAGCGAATAAAGAGTATGAAGATTGAGACCAAACAAAGACAAAGAGGGCACAGAATAAGTACCCGAAAAGGTTGGGACCCAAAAACCTTTAGTCATTTTATGAAAAGATTGTGAAAAATCTTATCTAAGATTCTGTCAATAGATTTGATTTTTAAAAGCATTTTAAACGAGTTTAAGTCCTATTCTGATACTAAAGAACTGATTATCAATAAATTCCTAAAATATATTACCAGTGATTAGATTTAAAACACATCACAACCTTTTGATTCATAAAATTCAACGAAAAATATTATTTATTAATACTTTTCACAAAATATTTTTTTGAATACTTTTTTATCTTTTAATTAACACTTAATTAGAATTTCAAAAATTGTTTTCAAAATTGTTTTTACATTTAAAACATTTTAATTAATTTTCTTTTAATTATTATTATTATTATTTCAATAGATTTTAACCAAAAATATATTTTCAAATTAGTTATGATTTAATCGATTCGTTGAAAACCTGTAAAATAGTAATGAATTCATTAATGAATAATAAAAATCAATTAAAAGTAATTCATTTGTTTGTAAATAAATCACTGATTATTTGCAAGTTTATCAAAAATATTGGCATAATATGAATGCAAATATTCATAAACTGACCCTCATCTTTAAATTATGACTAAGTAATCAACAATATCCTCTCCTTGTGAGAGAAAACATATAGACCTTGATAAAACAGTACTTGATCAGGTTTGTTTGTACTTGTTATGCACTTATTGCTAGTTGTTCTATTATTAATAAAATTATATAAAATTAAACATAAATCTAATGAATAATATGGAAGAAAATGTGAGTTTATTAGTAAATGAATGTTGCAAGAGCACGTGAACAATTTTTCACAGGCTCAGCATAAACGAGTGACTAGTTATCTATCAGAAATTATCAATCAGTTGTGAACCACGTGCAACGTTTTCACTTATTCAATAGATTTTATTGAAGATTATCTAGCCTAAAAAGCTCTCATGTGAGTGAGTGAGTGAGTGAGCCTGTGCATTTATAAACCGCCAGACATATCAATGAGTAGGGGCTGAAGATATCTAACGTCTGAAACTTTCAACCGAAACCAAAATACAGTTATTTTTAGACAAAATCTTGAGTTCATTACAATCGCTGATAATTAACACAATTTTTTTAATAAACGATTCATTTAATTATTAAATTTGTTTCAAAAATTTTGTTTCGAAATAGTTTTTGAATTTTTATTTTATTTTTGGATATTATTTGAAGATTTATTGAATTTTTGATCTAGATTAATTAATTGGTGATATTAGCACAAATATTTGTTCAATTATCTAGCATAATTATTGAGATAAATTACATATAATTTATTAATTAAATTTCAATCGATTTAATTGAGTTGGTATTCAATTTTCAGCAGCTTTTGAAATATTCGTTATTCAGATCATCATATTTGAGCTCAAATCACCAAGGCAACAAAAATATTCATTATTCTAATATTAATTTGTGTTTCATCCAATTTGATCATTGACTTGTCTTGGTATTTTTAACTAACTTTTCATTGTCCAACCAAATTGAAAGTTATGAAAGGAATAAACTAGCTATAAAATTAATAATTCTAATTTGCATGATAACATGAATGATAATTTTTTCCAAAGTTTGTATAAATTGTTTTTGTAATATTCAAATGCGAACAGATGTCATCGATAAGCAGAATGAGCTTGCTCATCAATTTCCGATGCATGTGTTAAACATTTTTAAATCACATGAAATTCTTTTTTCATTTTTATTCTTATCCTGAAAAAGAGGCCCTTTTTCTCCTTGGATCTCAACAATTGAATAATTCCTTGGAGACCATCAGCGATAAGACTTGTGTAATCCTGGTCAATCAACTATAACATTTTAAAATTAATCAACTAGATAATCCTGACTAAAAAAGTTGATTATTCTTAATAAAACTGGATTTAAAACCTTGTTATCAAGGTTATTGTGGAATTTTATCCAATACAGTAATTTCTCATTAAGTGTAAAGCCTAAATATTTCCTTGCTCATAATAGGTTTTGCTTTTATTAAGATATTTCAGCCGAAAAATAAGGCCTATAACTTATAGGGTATAAGACTTGTCCTTGGCATATTACCTTGTGTAAAAGAGACTTGCTCTTATAATGGCAGATCACAGTCAGAATGTACTGTATATGAACTCGAACAAAAGTCACAAGATGAATTTGTTGGATGACTAAACCCTCTATATTCCAATATTTATTTATACAAATCGACCTGGTTTGTGTATACATTAAACTTCAGTTCAGTGTAAATTGAGTGTGGAAAATTTTACACATTCTTCAGTTTATTTATCATTTATCATGGTGATAAGGGCTGCGGTCGGAACCGGTTCTGCAAGAATTCAATTACCCTTCAAATCGATGAATACAAACAGAAATACAGTTCGAAAGCACTGTTTATAAGACATAACCAAATATTAGGCGAAAAACTTTCCGCTCTTTTGACTGTCGATAAAAACACTTTCCTTATAGTCAGTGATACCCAAACACATTGATTGAGAGCTCGGGTCAAAAGGGAGTCAAATGGCCGCCATTTGCCCCAAATGGACGTTTTCTGCAAAATTCTTAAATTCTGTTAATTTTGGTTTAATTCGGTTTAAAATTCCAGTTTATTCGACTAAATTATCGAGGTGACCGGCAAAATGGCGGAAAATAGTCTCCGCACAAAGCGATGAGAGGTGTCTTCTCAGCCAGAATTTCATGGAAAGTCGACCCTGGGCATCACTGCTCATAATTAATATTTGGATTCGATATCACTCATTGTAAAGCCATTTACAGTTCTAATCTAGCAAATAAATCTTATGCATCTAGATAAATATTTGTCGCCCTATTGTCTGCAAACCAAAACCAAATATAAGTCTTTTCCTTTACATTGAAATTATGTGATAATGACTTTCAAACAAAATTTACTTTTTATTCACTGAATTAATGAGATATTCGACAATCAATTGCTTTGACAATAATCGGAATCATTTTAAATATAGGGCTCAGTAACTGAAAATCGCTCGTATATCAATTTGAGCCTGGTTTTTATTCTAAAAATTTTAAACCAATTAAATACCAGAAAATTATAAAAATTTAAGTGACAAAATCTAGTTGTCTATAATTTTTTGGCAGAGTTACCATGCTCATTTGTTGCCAACTATTGGGAATCGAGTTTTATTTTTGCTGAGATATACAACATTTACACTCAGATAATGAATATCGGAATTAGACTCAAAACTCACATGAATTGCACAGTTGTCTGGAATTCAAGTGATGGCCAGAACGGGGTTAATCAAAATTAGCAAGACCAAACGGATATTTAATGGTTGTTTATCCGTAATAAATAAGTTATCATTTACAATTTTAAATTATTCTAAAGTTTATCATTCGAATAAAATGAAATAAGTGAACGAGTACAATTTTGTGTTGGTCTGCTCTTGGATGTAACCGAGATATCTGATCAGATTTCATATCCAGGCACAAGTAGAGATGATTAAGAATTAATCAAGGCTTTCAATGAATAATAATTGAATATAGTCTCTCTGTTGCTGTAAATTTGGACCAGTACCTAGATCATATCAATGATAATATACAAATGAAGTTCTGTTTGTAATCAATTATCACGAATTAAATAAACTATAATTCATATAACTTTTACTATTTGATAATATCCAAGGTAGTAGTGAGTAATAAATGACATTGATGATAAATTTGGCAAAGCTAGTGTCTAGAACAGTAGCAGATTAGCCTCGGCTCGTATGGGGTGACCCTCAGATTGCGTCACTCCTTTCCCTCCCTTACAAATACAAATGATTAAAAATACTGAGGAATACAAAAATATGAATTTGATTGACCTTGAAACAATGGCACTCACTTCGACACTTTTATTGCATTCTTAACTCTTTTTATTATATATTTCAAAACAAAATTAATCGCTAAAGTGTGCGGTCCTATAAATAACCAAGGTCTCTCATAATAACCAGGCAATAGATTTTAAACTAACTTTTAATTTGTTTACATTCGGTTTACATTTCTTCATGGTAAACTCAATTAAAAGCAGTCATATTTTAAATTGGTGAATAAATTAAGCTTGAATGACCTTGGAAATTGGCCCAAGCAACAGGACTACCCTGGCTTTCAAACATATCTATCTTTTTATCAAAATTATAGATAAATTAATTTGAAAAACGAGTTAACACTAAATTAAAATTATTTCCAAAGGTTTTCATTTATATTCTTGTTTTGGAATATTTTTTTGATAACTTGGAGTAAATGATAATTCAATGATATCTTGGAATAAAAAAGAAGAGATTAGACAAAAGTTTCAAATCAATTGAAAGTTTATTTATTCTGAAATCAGAATCAATTAATGAAAAAATATTTGAAACCAAATATTGCGGGTTAAATATGCTTGGTAACTAAATGAGTGGAAAAAATTGAACTAGGTCTACAGAAAAAAATTTAAATCTACTGGATCATCATATTGGCCTGGCTGACATTGGCCGGCAATTGGTTGCAAGCCTGCATCAGCAGGATCCTGATTTTCTTATTCTCCTCCTTGAGCTTGGTATTTGACTTTTGGAGCTTGGTGATTAAGTCAATACTACGGGAGAGGACACCCGATTTGCTGAGTTGAGACTTCGGGCCCACAATATTACGCAGTTTTGTGATCTTGTCATTCAATTTGGTCCTATATCTGAACTCTGCGGAGAGATGTGCCGACCGTTTTTGCATCTGAGCACTGGTATCGCCCGGTGCTGACTGTGTCGACTGTTTTCTGCCCCTATTATTATCTGATTTGACTGTATATCGCTTTGTTTGCCGCTCATGAATAGGACTGGTATTAAAAGTCGAGGAATTAGGAGAAGAAGAGGAAGTCATACAATGGGAATAAGTAGACGATTGTGTTGTCGACCGATAATCGAATGTCTCATCAAATAGACTCTGATTATTATCGTCGAAGTCGTCTTCTTCTTCATCAATAGTCAAGTGATTATTAGACTGTCCTTCAGATTCTGATGAATAGAACTTTTCTATAGATTCGGACAACTCTTGACTTTTGATGAGCTCTTGACTACCATTTAGTCCAATGAATGACAGATTTGATGACGAGTTCTGTTGTGAGCTATTTGTCGGCCCATTTGTTAGGAAAAACTGTTGGCCGTTGTCTGGACTGATGGGAGGCGTGAGAAATGGTGGCGACTGATCCCCAATGGGCTGTCCATTCAGATACTTCGAGTCGTTCAGAGCCGAAGACATTCTTTGATCGCTTGTTTCCAACGCCTGAACGCATTGGTTCTGTTGTTGGCATAGAGATGGAGAACCGGTATGTGCTGTGCCGGCACAGGTAGTTGTGTCGGTGCTGTTCGAACAGTGTTTCGTCTTCAGATAGTCGAGTAATACTTGTTTTAGTCTGTACTGGATAACCATCCGTTCCTTTTCCTTCTCTTGGCTCTCAATTACTTTCAGCAAATGATCAATATTTTGAGGACAGGCCTGAACTCCACTCGGAGTGTAATTAACTGTATTGGCGTTGAGAGGGCTGTTGACTGTAGTCATCACCGGTTTATTGCCAGAAATGTTAAGTAAAGTCAACTCTTCCTCAGATTTGACGATCGCCACGTCAGCGGCCAGTCCTGTGCCAGAGTTGATGTCGACAGTGAGGGGCGACAGTTCGCCAAAAGCACCCAACTGTTGATAATCGAGGTCTAAATTCATTAATTCTGACATTCCTTCGATATTCTGGTCGTTTAATAGCATAACAAAAGATAGAAAAATAACTATAAAATAGTTATTAAATTTGAATTGACTTTTGAAGAGAAGAACTCAAATACTTTTCCAACGAAACAGAATTTTATTAAAATTAAAGAAAAACTTTTTCACACAAATCTAGTGCTGAGGGAAGTGCTGAGGGAAACCATCAAATTATTAATCCTATGGAAAAGTTTCCAAACTTTATATCCATTATTGAATAGGCGGTCCTTGAGATGCCTGTGCTCTGTCTCTAGAGAGACGTTATCGCACAGACACTCGTATTATCTAAAATTACTCAATGTGTCGGCCCCTCAGCTCTGGTTAAACGCACAGACACTCACTTTCTACAAAGAATTGACTATTATTTTAAACGATATTTTATATAATATTTATTTTATTTTTTACCATGAGCAAGGTAAATCAGTCACACAACAGTTTGGGATATGGCTTGCTAGCTTAAATTTAAACTAGGTAGATTAACAAATATTTGAAAGGTTACAATGTATCGAACCAGTGAGCATGTTGCTTTTTAACTTCAAACTCGAATTTTCCACCCATTCCTTGTTCGCTGGGAATTAGATCTTGATAAATTTTAGACACTTTTTTCTAAAGAATTTAATTAATAGATTAGGATTCAGACAAAAATAAAAATCATTTTTCCCAAAATTCTGGATAAGAAAAAAAGGGGAAACAGAATATTGAGTTTTGAATGAGCAAGCTAACTAATCAAGTTTACAAAATAATTGAAAACATTTTAATGTATGGGAACAGTGATTAATGGTGATATTGCTTCTAACTTTGAACAGGGTAATTTTCAATAAATTTCTTGCTTCCGTCCGAACTGATCTTGATAAATTTCAAGACACTTTTTTTAACAGAATTTAATTATCAGATTTAAATTCAGACAAAAATAAAAATATTTTCCGAAAATTCTGTATAAAAAAGGACAGAATATTCATTTGGCGACACATCTGATAAGAGGAAGGCCTGAGTCATGAAAAATGTTTGAGGAAATGAATTTCTTTTATCAGTTAAAACAAAACTTAAGCCTACCTTTACATTGAGTGGAGATCTGAGAGGTTCTGGATAAAAATTTCCGCTTTCAACACATTGAAGAGGGCCGGGCGCTAGAAATACATGTAATTCACAGATAATGAAACGTTTTATTTACCCCTCACTGCAAAACACATGTCTTTCCTACTATTGAGTGAATTACGAACGCATGAGAACCCCGTGTGAATAGACGACTACCGATACCTCTAGTGGACAGCCATAACGTATGGCTTTCAGTAAACTAATTAAATATTTATAATTATTTACTCTCTATTAGGAAATAAAGTCAAATGTGTTGAGCGGCTCCACACAGAATATCGACGTACAAAAAGCCGACACATAAAGTATCGACTCATAGGATATCGATACAAATGATCTCGACAAAATTATGAATAAATAATAATTGTAATGCAGAATATCGCCAAATACCATATCGAAACGAATTTGCACGATCATTTGAATTTTTAAAAGAAAATAATGTTCAACTATGAAATTATTATTAAATTAACAAGTTTGATTCAATTAATTATTCATCTATTTTATTGACTATCAAATTCTTATAAATTTTCAACAAGCTCAGTTCATTTCCACTAAAAATTAAAATTGTTAAATGAATTGAATTAATTGAGAATAAATAAATAGAACGACAAGTTTATTGATTAAAAGACTTTATTTAATGATAGTTTTTTTTACTGAAATAATTATTTATTTTCAAATTATTATCAATAACTAACCCATTGAACCAGGCACATTCCATTTTGATATCCTTTTGTTGATATTTTAATAGTTTATATTTCTTGAGTCGATATTTGTGAGGGGTGTCCACACTTGTGTACATCACTTTCATTTTTGTGTCCTTCATGTCGACCCCTGGAATCAAAATATTAACATTTACTGTATAGATGATTAGAAACAGGGATGTGCATTCTCCGACAGGCTAGGGTGGTCAAAATGTGTTCTAGGTAGGGGACGGTGATATTAAAATTTCCGAGCCTTCGATATAGAGGAGATGGTCTTAATGTTAGAGTTTTCTGTCAGTTGAGCCCTTTCCCTCCAAATTTAGGTTGGACCACCCCTTCTGAGGCCTTGATCATGCATATCTCTAATATTTCATCTGTCGATATCATAAGTGGATACTTTGTTTGTCGATATTTGGTGCGTCGGAATTTTGTGAGGCCTCTCATTTGAGGAAAGACCCAAAATCTAAACATTCCCTCATTAGTAATTACGTTCTGAGTGAGCGCTCCGGAGATTAGATAAGTTTCAAAATCAAAAGGTTATTAATACAACTCAAATGCAAATGACAACGGAGTGGAGTAAATAATAATATAAACTAATGTTCTTGATAAAATATTTACTTTTTTCCCACTCCCCAATTGATTCCGATCTATGCGTTAAATATTTGGCCACTTATTCTCGATGTATATGTAATGCCATGAGATTAGGGCTGTATTAGGGCTGAGCCAAAAACAGAATAATAATTGAAAGTAGAGTTTATTCACTTCACAAATACTGAATTGTTTATGATTTTCGCCAATCATTTAGGGCTTAAAAATAACTAAGAGTTGAAAAACAAATTACTCGATGAAAATACACCAAAATTTACTAAATGGAAGAATTTCAATAGAGTTTAATGACCAGGGTACTCTTTATAGAAATATTCTGATAAAGGGCTATTCTAGCTCATTCAACTTCATTTAGTCAACTAACTTGTAATAAGCTTGGTAATATATTCAAACATGAAGTCAAATAATGATTCAATTAATTTAGCAAAATATAAACAATAATATCATTTTTAAACAAATGAACTGGTTAAAACCCTCGAATAAATTATTTTAACGATAAGACAGGCCATTTTGCTAAGCAGAACCGCTGTTTATCTCTGCCCTTGCTTAATTAATTAATAAAACTTTATTAGAGTTAATTAACTGAAGTTTCAAAACGAATCTGTTTTTAAAAAACAAAAGAGATTTTCATTTCTCAGACAAAAAACTTTCGTTTAATTAATTAACTATTGTTTTGACTCAAATTGAGAGATAAACAAAAAATAAAATTAAACCAAAGATAAAAAAAAATGCAAAACAAGTGAAGAAAAAGCAGTGAATTAGAGCCAAAAGTATGTGATTTGAAAAACAAAACAAAAGACGTCTTAAAGAAGTTCACAATTATTTTGATTTCATTTATCTTTTTTAGTGAATAATCAGACAAAAGGCCATAAAAACTTCAATAAAATTGTTTTCACATAAACTTTAATAAAAACACAATTCAAAAGTTCAAACAACTCCGCTTTCGGTGATTAAATGCGATATTAACCAAGATTTTTATTAACTACTGAAATCAAGGCAATTGTTTCGAGAAGTAAACACTTTTCTTCGTCAGCGGTAAGACCAAGACTAAAGTTTACTGCATTTTGTCATACATTTCAATGTCAGAGGAGGTGGTCATGTAGTGCAGTGAAGTGTCTTTTACAAGCAATTGGAATAAAATTATGAAAACTGATGAGAATTTTCATATGATCATGCAAATTTATCTGAAAAACATCATAACAATGCACTACAACTATAGAATCTAAATGATCTTTGAGAATATATGTGAGAAGTATGTATATTATAATTTGATCCATTACATCTCCTAGATTCCTTGTCGATTACATAATAATATATAAAAAACGATCAAGGACTTTTTCCAGAACCTACCAGATATGTACTAGATAAAGACAGGTCACAAGACAAGAGTACTTATTTTCTTTCATACACTGTTATCTAGATACAAGTTTAATATGAATAAAAGAATAAATAATTAGGGAAAATGAGATAAAAATATAATCGTCTCATTTCTTCGTCTCAATTCAATGTCTCGTTTTTATATTTTGCCCTGATAACTTAGTCTGAAAGCGATAAATTTGTCTCAAATATTATTAATTGTCTGAATAATGATCCTAAAGGGAAGTATAAAATTAACCAGCTCAATTCAGTGAAACCCAGAGGGGATCTAAAATTTTTTCTATGGGTATTTTAATTTTCAAAACCTGGTCTGACCTAGTATCTTTCCATAAAGGTATAATTTACGAACATTTTGTGTTTGGGTGGTGGGAAGAGACAGGAAAAAACATTTTTCCGACTGAATTTTAGGGGGAGTGTGTCGTAGAACAAAAACTTCAATGGGTATTGTTGTTATACTCCCTTTTTTCCATTAATGAACTAGTTCCTAATTGAAATTAAATGGAATATTCCTTATTTTTTTATCAAATCCTTTATGAATTTCATATCGATTTTCATGTCTTTCACTTGAGATGAGAGAACCTGAGCTCAAAATAAGAGAGTAAACAGAACTCTGTTTATGAATACTGAGTGAGGCTTGAAGAATGCTCATGGGAGTTTCCAGTTTTTTACAAAGAGCCTCTTCTTCTGTGCAGAGTATGTAATAATTTGGGTCTAATAGTGTTTACTTTAGTCATTGTCTTTATGGCGAAGTCCGGCCATAACTCCAACACATGTCAAAATTTTTTTGTTACTCTTCCTCCTTATCCGTAATATTTAATCTATCAAGATAAAATTACAAAAAAGCATTTTAGCACTAAAATCCTTGACTACAGTTATCACGATATCAATATTATGGAAGATTATTAAAATGTGAAGAGAGAGTCAAATCTATTTAACATAAATCAATAAAAAATATACATCAGACATGGCCAAGGACCATTTCCATTGGAATCCGCCTTTTATCCAAATAATAGGCCAAATCCCCCTTAAAAACATTGTCGACCAATAAAAAAAAATTGAGTGATTCTGGATCCAACTTTAACCCCACCCCCAATCTCATTGAATCGCTGCTTAGATAGATGAGCTAGGACATCCCTGATTTAAATATTTACATTTGTATAATTTCCTTTCGGTTCAAAGTTTAGCCAAGAATAATAATTCTTTCATTTATTCTTGAGTTGACTTTTTTTTATAAGAATCTAATCATCTGATAAACAGTGGAAAATCTATATCAGGAAATTTGATGCCTTTCTTTGAGTAGTTGATCCTTGATCAATTTCGAAAGAGAAAATTGATTTTTTGCAAAATTATCAGTGTAGGTTTTCTAATAATGCTCCATTCATTTATATCCTGATCATTTAAAATTAATCAGATATACTATATAGCAAATATTAAGCAAGCAAATCAAACAAATAGTTTATCTTGCCATTATGTAATAAAATATAAAGAAGCGGAAAACATAAAATATAATGGTCTAGCAATTCATGGAAATTATTATATTCCAAAAATATATCTTAGTTAACATTTATATCACATATATTCATATCAACCAAATTTAATGTGGCAATAATTTATTTAAATTGAACGATAATCTGAGCTTGGTGTTTGAAATAATAGCCGAACCTGCTAACCGAGCTTTACAACTAAGATAATGCTCACAAATAATTAAACAAATGGCTGTTTTGGCCAAAAATGATTGATTGGATTATAAGTCGAAATTCGATACTTAGAGTCAGTAACCGATTATATGATCAAAATATACGTCAAAAAACTGTTACTGATTATGAAATTATCCTTTAGTTTAATACATTTGGTCACTAATTATAGACAGAGAAAAATGACCACAACCATTTATTAAAGCTCAGAATAAGCGCTAATTAATTCTGTGCTAACGAACAGAATATTCTTAATAACCATTAATTTAGAAAAACTTTAAAACATTTTTATTATGAAAAATGCTTTTCAAAGACTGTTTCGCAAATGAATTACGAAACCAAACAAATGACTCGAAAAGAGTGGAAAACAGACAAAAATTTTTAATTATTTTGTTTATGTTTTAATTCATCCGTGAATTGATAGGATTTTAATCTTGGTTAAAGTGGTGCCCACTGCTTTGGAAATAATTAATTTTAATCAATTCATAAAATAAAACAATAGTTCTGTTGACGAAAAACAGAACAAAAGCTTTCAGAAAAGTTTTCAAAATTTCATTTGAATTTAAATCTGATTTATATTCTGTTCATATATTCTCAGCTTTGAATCTAGGTGATTTATCATGTTTAAAATACATCATTTATTCTATGATATTTTCAATTCAACTTTGATTAGAGGAATGATCAATCACTACCTAGATCATTGATATTAATATTGGCAAATATCGGTGATGGCCAAGATATCAAACCCTATGAGTTGTTCTGGTTATGCTCCCCCTTGGCCATCACTACCCAGAATCGCTTAGACAGTGTCCAGGGATGATTGAGCAGCCAGCTCAATTGAGTATGAATAATTTTCCACACGTTTACCGCTATTCAGTTAGAGTTATTGATTGATCCCGGATCTAACCCAACCATCAAATCGAGAATCAATAGAAATAAACAAAACTTTTATTTATTCGATGATTAGTTGGGATAAAAAATTGTTAATCGAAGCAAAAACTATCGACGGTTTGAGAGCTGAACACGTGATGGAGAGGAGAGGGTATTAGCGAAATACCCCCCAATTTTTGAGCTCGATGGAGCTCCTAGAATATTGTCGGAAAAACGACCTTTTTACTATACCCCTCCACCTTGAGATAAAAATGTATTTAACATCACTTCTATGGACACAAACTATTGCTGTCAAATATTTTACCAATTAAAATATCAGTTCCTATTCCCTCCCGTTATAAATATTTGTTGTTTACACCTAACCTGAGGCCAGACCCGTCTCCACCACTGAACCAAACACTTGACTAAAAGACAACTTTTATTCTAAACTCAAATATCAGGGAATTAAAGAGAAGTCTGTTATTCAAGTTATCTCAGAAGCGAAAGGTTTTTGCTTTTCTTCAAATCTATATATAATTCGAAAGACTTTTGGCATAAAAAAGTGTTGAATGAAAAAAATTCCTCTGAAATACTAATAGAAATCAGTAGAGTTGGAGCACAGAATAACACTGTCAGCTCTCAAAGGAGAATTCAGGCATTTCTATGGATTGACTAACACTAGGAGTAAACTCTCTCTAAGAAAATAACTGATCCGAACTGTTTTTTATTTACTAAGTATTCGCGTAAATGTTTGATAACTTGTTTCCACTGTTTTTCTCTTCTTCTCCACAATAGTAAAATATAAGTTTAATGTAAGTCAAACCAACAGAATATAAGTGTTCTTGGAATTTATGACAAAAGAACTAGGTCATTTTTTTCTCTTCCATCAACAGCAAATTCTGAAAAAATTAGCCAAGATTATATAATTGCAAATGATTGTACCTTTCGATCAATTTAGAATCTTAATAGTATTAAAAAAATTGTACAGAAATGATGAAAACAAAGGAGCCAGATCATATTTCTTTCATCCTCGTATATCCCTCACCTACTCAGACAAGTCTAGTAAAATGAACTAGGATTTCTTCATAATATAAGTGCAAAGGTTTGTAGCTTTCAATCAATTCTGAATCTATAAAAATTCTTTATTTGGATTCTTCATAAAATATTATTGAAATTGAACATGGTCATCAACAATCTAATCATCAAAAGTCAACATTCTTTGAGAGTTTAAAATTTCAAATTCATTCTTAACCTTTTGAAAATCTATTTGAATTGTACTCCAAAAATATATTTGAAATAATTGGAAACTTGATTCCAAGATAACAATTAGAATCAGTTTTTCAAATCATTAGAATACAAGTTAAATGAACTCGAATTCTGAGATGTGTACTTGTACATTATTAATCCTGGCGAGTCTCCTAGGCTACTACTAATCGATCACAATTATAGCTGCTATTCTGAATAGCGTATTCATATTTAAACATGATAGATCATCTTAATAACTGATGGCCGAAGTGGTGTAACCAAAAGCTCTTCTTTTTGGTCAACAAACCATACCATACCTCTTGATTTTGGGCGTCCAAACACCCCCTCCCCCTCTCCCTCGTGCGACGCTCGAAATGTAGAAAAATCCTAATGTTAGACAAAAAATGAGGCAGGTTTTTCAACCAAATATGTTTACCTTGGTACCCCCTTTATTTGTTTCCCATGCCTAGAAAACCCTTCGCCCTCTCCGAAGTATATCCCCTCTGAGATAGAGGACCTTGGTCATCATCCAAATGAATCAATTACTTGACGCCTACGAACATTCTTCAAGAGAAGGTGAATTAAGACCAGGATATGATTGATATAAACAAATTAAAAATTAAGACGAATAGCCATAAACACGATTAAAATGATGAAACTGAACCAAGGTAAAAAACACGATTTTATAAAATAGTAAACAAATCTCGTATTTCAAGTTTGAATCGCATTTCAATTGTTATCTTTTATTTTTCTGGAATAGTAGTTGAACAAGATTGAATTATCAAAGGAAATTGACCTGAACTGGACTCTGAACAACGACTACCCTGATTACTTATTGCTTAATAGCAAGATAAATAAATTCTTGGTTCAAACTCAAATGAATTCACCTCTAATTAATCTAGTACATTTATATAAGAGTTCAGAGGATCTTAATTAGATAAAGAACTTTATTTTTAGCTTGCTCAAATATAAAACCCTTTTTTAATCCAATTAGTGTTTGTGCTAGATTACTTTTCCCACTAGAATTGATTTGTTTTATTGCTTTCTCCTTTTTTTGTCAACTTTTCTGGACAAGTGAAGGGCTGACACCAGAATCATCTTAATGGTCGACGACTGGGAAGAGTATCGCACAGAATATTATTGTCAACCAATTAATTATATGAGAGTCTAATCAATGGCTAAAAGCCATTCATAAGACTCCAATAAAATGGGAATAAAAAACAATAAGTTTAATGACAAACAATATGAAGCGATAGCTATAAACATATTCTGTGCTAACATTTATTCTGTGCCAACATTTATTCTGTGCCCGAAAGGGGCATATGCAGTGAACACCAAGGGGAATAGCCCCTATTTTTAGTCGGAGAACCCCCTCCTCCGTTGATTGTCTGAAAAAGTGGGAAAAGGTTTGAGTTTTGACCTAAAAAAATAAAGTCGACCCAATTTTTGGCCCAAAAAGTATAGATTGGTCTCACTTCTCGTTTTATCCTCGAAGCCTCGGAAAAATAGAACTACCCCATGAAAAATTTTTCAGAGCTTTCCTCCCCCCCCTCGAGGTTGAATACCCTGGCGATCACTGGGCAGACATTAAATAAGATTTTGAAGCAAAAGTGTGACCAAAATATTCCTATAATTTCATGATTATGGGCCATAAAACTCTTTAATTAACGTCAAAACAGTTTTAGCACAGAATAAAGTGTCGGAAAATCTTATTTAATCACTCAGTCATTCTGTGCTCAGCCTTTTTGGTAGAGTCAGTCAAATGATTTCACTCAATTCAATAAACTTATTTTCCAAACGGTTTTTATTTTATTTTTTCGCTAAAGAATTGATAAGAAATGTGAAGAATCCCATCGGATAAGACACTTATGAAAAGGGAGGGAAAGAGAGGGCAGGAATTAAAACACTTTTGAAGTTTGAAAAATTGGATTATTATTCCGGTTTCTGACATGTTTATCAAGAAAATCAATCTTAACAAGTAAATTACGCAATTACTCAAGGGTTTCAGAGATGGTTAGACTCAAACACTCTATTACTGGCACAAAATAGCACAGAATTTTTGAGCTAAAAGTATTTTAATGTAAACAAAAACAAGAATTTAGTGCTAACAATAAAAATGTTATTTCACGATAGAAATATGTTTCCTCTCATCTCAGACCGAAGAAAAGGTCATTTTATAAATTATTTTAGAAAAGAGTATCGAGTTTTTTATTGGAGACTTTCTATTTTGAAATTTAATTGGCCATAACACCGGGCATTTTGTTCTACAATCAATGGTCATTTGCCCTGCTCATATTTCACGCTAAATCGTTTTATATAACGATTTTATTTTGCAAGAAGAAAAAAAGCCTTTTTTCAAACAAATTTTCATGTTAAGAGAATTGTTTTATCTTGCTAAAAGTGTTCTTTCGAAGTATGCAATGAAAGATAAAATTTAACAAATTCATCTACTCAATCAATATTTGAACATGGTGATTATATGAATTCATCTTGATATAAAAATACCCATATTTTTATCAAAATGAATGCGAACAAGTTAAAAATTCATTTGCTCTTGCCTATTGTTAACTGAGTCACTAAAATACTCAGAATTCTTGGATCAAATTGTTATGAAATAATTTTTCCTAGATTATTATGAAATCTTGTCTACTCTTATATGAAAAAAAATTATTTGCGACAAAAGGAAAGTTAATTTCCAAAGAATCTGATAATAATTCAAATAAATAGATTATCTATAAAAACGTAATAACGATGGATGGCCAAGGGGGTCAGCTTAGTATTTTCTCCAGAGACAAAATTATCCTGCTCTAAAATGACCTCCCACGATAATTTTTGCGTTTATGTTTCATTTTTATTATTTTGCTATTCATCCGGTTAAATATTTTTCGAAAATTATCGTTACACCCCCGATAGATGAATAAGCTTGGTCATGTCTTGTCTCAACTTTCATTTGCTTTCAAAAACACTTTTCTTTATATTAGAAATCAATTAGAATGGAGTTCTTGGAAATCATGGGAACACATATTTTGAATAAAATCAGTACTTATTTACGAACTTACATATAGAGCAGAGATGAGCTTGGTGGGCTGGGCAAGTCATATCCCTCTGTAGGCCAAATATTTTGGCCGAGAATATCCACCCTCTCCGCCTCGGGACTTGTAGCGGCCATTTATTTCTTGGGCAACTCTGTTACAAACTTTCATTCGTTAGGCTTAAGCTATTCAAGAAGAAATTCACCTTGTTCAAATCAAATTTTTAAGACACTTCAAATTGAAATTCTCAAGAATTTTTCAAAAGCCTCTTAACAGTAAACACACTGAAAGAGTAATTTAATTCAATAAAATCACATGAGATTAGATAGAAGTGAAATATATTATCTAGCAGAAAGTTATTCTATTCACGAATTTAATGATTCTAGGAATAAATATCTGACAAAATATTATCAGAAACTTCTTAAAAACACTTGAAAATGGTTTCAAGTATTTAATGAAAATGTGATTGAATTTAATTCACCATGGAAAAACAATGGATATTCAAATATCCAGCTGTAGGCATCTAGAAAATTACTAGATAACTTTCCCTAGAACTTTATTCAATTGTGATTATAATCAATTGAAATTTTCGTAGGAATGAGCAAGATATTTTTTGTTAGTAAAGTACAATTTTCAGCCGGTTTTTGAAACTCAATTTACTAAGGAATTAATGAAATGAAAAATTAATATTAAAGATAAAACTGATTTTTCAAAATTCAAATCCAAACACAAAGTAATTGTAATTAAATTTCCTATTGATAATAGAAATCCATATTTAGAAAGAGTTCTTACAGAGGAGGAGCAAGCTAACTTATGAAATCTATTTCAACACAATTTTCTTAATAATTTCTACGCATTCAATTGAAACCTTGTACAAATTCAATTATTCATCTTGGTAAATCAAGCCGTAGAAGTTCCGCAATACGTAACTCTTATTTTTTTAATGTTCTAGTTTCCTAGAAATTGCTTTTGAAGTATCACTAATAATACCCTGATTGAAATTTTCTATCCGATCTTTATCATCTAGGGATTTGAATCTTTTATACAACTTTTAAATCAAAGAACTTAATGATTTATGACTGAACCGGATCTAATTAAAATCATGCTCTTTATATTAATTACATCTCGAAAAAGCAATTAATAAGAAGGGCAACACCTGTTTGAGCCAGCTCAAACAAAAATTTGATTAAAACAAGGTTTAAGTAAAACCCATAAGCACTGCATTTACCCTCATTTTTAGAAGAACATTCTTTGAAATAATC
>JAQGBD010000680.1:0-25430 GCA_034698165.1 Punctoribates punctum | reverse complement strand
GAATGAGGGGTCACCTTTCTTAGATAGTTCATCAAAAATAAATTACATAACACATTCTATTGAAACTTGGTATGTAAGCCTCACATATATTGAACTTCAATTATCAAGCAAGGAAATTATTAGATTATAAAGGTATCTTGGTCATTATACGAATACTTGGGCATTACCAATATAAGCACAGAATAAAAACGAGAATATTTTATAAATGAAAGAATTATTATAATTTCATAAATAAATATTGAATTTGAATATTATCGCGAATTCCTTTGATGTGAGGTTTTCCAAAATAATGGAAGAGTTGAATGAATATTAAACTCTTGGCATATATTGAAATGAAAACCAATATTTTTAGATTTTTCAGTGGAAGACTTTGCTGTGGAAAATATTTATGACTGCCTCCTATTTTTTGGCCAATGATTAGAGCACCTGCTGTTTGTGCTGTTCACCCGTAGCAGTCGTCTGTTGGATAACTTCTTCAGAAGTCAATTAAATTGATTTATGAGAACGAAGTCTCCATTCAACGATTTCTTGGCCATCAGCACAGAATAACTTTTTTGTGCAAAGTTGAGGCAAATCGCATCGAAAAACACTTTTAAAATCGATGAATGACTAAAATCTAATAAAAAAGGAGTCTTGAGGACAGCCATAGGTATCATTAGTGCGAAAATTTTCTTACAAATAATTCAGTGCCGAAAACGTTTTAATATAATTTAAGCCCAAAGAACTATTTTAAACCCCAAATAAATGTAATGAGAAAAACTTAATCAGGTTGATAGTAATCTAGGCAAAATTGCTGGCAATAAGTACTGCTTTACACAGATTAAAAGGTGTGAAGAAACAGTTGTTTGAATTTTAGCCCCTCTTTGGCGTCAATTTTAGTGATACATAACATTGAAAAATGTAATCAAAATATCAAATAAGCAATAAATTTGAAAAATCATTTTTATTGAGAAAAACTAAAAATCAAATTATTTTTTGCTTTGAGTTCATGAATATTATGAACTGATTTCCTATGGATTTTCAATTAAATTTAATCCATTAAAATAGCGTCAGAGAAGTTTCATTAAATTTTTTCTGCTCGACAATAGATTACCAACTTTTCGAAACACTTCTCAGACACGAAATCATAATTAAAATAATCAATTAATAGAAAATTTCTTAATTTCAGAGCAAATAATTGTGTTTTAAATCAATGATTTTTATAGAAAAGAAGAATTTTATTACTCGGAGATTAAAATTTAGTTTTGTTTCCAAAGTGTGTATTTTTAAAGTATAAACAGAGGGATGGGAACCAAAATTAAATATAAATTTTGTTTAAAAAAATGATTAACAATAATATTAAATCATTTTTATTGAGCAAAAGGCACTCAAATCATAATATTTTAAAGATTATTATAATTTGAATTCAAGTCATTATTTTTGTTTTGATTTTTAATTACTTAATCTTCTAAAACATTTGTTTTGTGTATTCAATGATGAGTTTTGAATATTTAAATAGTCATCAAAAATAAAGAATAATTTGAATTTAATTACTTAATCCTCACAAATATTCGTATTAATTACTTGGATAGTGGTGTCACTCATCCCTACCCTTGCCATTTGCATTATACCCCCGGCAATCAGCATTTAATTATTGATTATATGAACTATAATCTGATTGTTTGAGTCCATCAGAAGAAGAAAAGCAAAGATTTCATACATTTTCCTCAATTTTGAGCAAATTTTTTCAAATAAAGTTATCGTAAAAATTAATCCTTTAAACTGATTATGTGTTTGAACTGAAGAACTCATAATTATATTTGAGGTTAAAAATGAAAACTTTTAATTAGGCTCTGAGTAAATCATTATTTCAATCACTTTAATTGCAAGTATCATTTGAAATACATTTCCTAATTAAGCACAAGATTTAGTCTGCAATTTCAAAAGGGGATGGGTTCACAGTGTATAACAAGTTCATTTGCTATCAGTTAAATTTTTCTTTGTGAAAAAGTAACAAGAAAAATTTCAATACCATGTCTGTTTAATATGGCCAATTTATTTTAAACTTATTGGTTGGACCTCCCGTTGCTTTTATTGGCAAACTGAGAGGACAGTCACATAATCAGTATAAAAGGTGTTTTGCGGTCTTCAGTGAATTAAACTGGAAATCGACGATATCTCTGAAAGTGATGGCTCACCACTGATGGCCGACCCCTTCGCCAAATTGCTCACGACTTCCGTCCGACTCAAATAAAAAAGCTTTTAATGAGTGGTCTCTAAAGAGGGTATTTTAGGCGATAGACTCAGAGATAACTTATTGAACACATTATTGGAGATGATCTCAATTACCATAACTTTAATGATTGACTCAGTGCTCGCTTTTGTGACATTATATTTGTTGGGCCTCAACACTAATCACCCGGATAAAACTAATGCTACCATGAAAACAGGCGAATCCCTATCACACCGGTTCTTCTCTTTCTTAATTAACTATGAAATTGATAAAAATCCGTAAATTATCAAAATTTTTGTTTTAAGTGATTTTTTTTAAACCAAAATTAATTCAATTTTTGGTATTTATTTTCTGAACGTCAGAAAAATGAGTGAATCCTTTGATGTATTGATAATAATATTAAAGTTTATGTAATATTGAAGCCGTTATAGAGTGACGAACAGTTGGGAAGACAACTAACGCTCTAATGAGAAGGAGGACATCACTAATGATGTTGTTATGACATTATATGCCAGAGTGTATAGAGTCAGCACATCATACGAGATGTTAAGCCATATGTGGGGTTAGGCAGGAGTTGGCATCATTTGTTCGATCATCAATCCAATCATCTTTGAATCATTGAAATTAATGGCTAAGCATTTTACCCCAGCAAAGAGAGAGAGAGAGAGAGAGAGAGAGAGAGAGAGAGAGAGAGAGAGAGAGAGATTGGTTTGTATGAATGATAGAAAGGGCTGACACTTAAGTGCTCTATAAAACTCTTGTCTAAGGTTTCCTTAAGTTTGTATTTATCTGAAGAGAAATTCTGCGAACGTTTTTGTGAGAAGTGCTTTACGTTTACTATTAGTTAGATTTTTTTGATTGGATTACTCGAGAAGTCCCGTAATTAAAAGGAGAGACCAATCCTTTGCTCAACACTTTCTTCGATTAGTTTTTTCTTCTATTCTGTTGCTTCAGATTTCTCTTCGACTCTTTCAAAGCTATTCTTGGATGAGACTAATGTTTAGAACAATTACCTCACTATTTGCCGACACATATGGACATTCACTGATGACCATGCTAGTTTTGCTCCAGAGACTGACTTAGTACATAAAGTCTATTGGAGGACTCGGGGGAACTATACCTTCAGTTCTCATACAATCTCACAAATGTGGAACACATATTGAGATAAACGGACTTAATCCTAGACAATTAATCCAGGCACTTATTTCATTCTAAATGAATATTTTATTTTCAGAGTTTTGTGACATCCAATAGAAAGTCTCATAAGTAAATAAGAAAGTATCATGCTCATTAGCACATAAAGATAATGATTGGGCGCAGTACTGTTAATTGTTCCCTCGGTAGTCATCAAAGATCACATTTCTCTCACTTTTTTTTATGTCAGATTGTTTTTCAACTCTATTATTGCTCTTCAAAAGAAAGGAACGTCTCGTCTAATAGAAGGACTTCATCGCAATATTAATTAAATGAGAAACTGATCTCTCATTACATTATTATTTCGTTATTAAAGAACAGATGACGTTATTGAAAAAACGGCTCTTCCTCGAGACAGAAGACGTCTGATGTAATTGTCTGATGACATCCATGAGTCTGATCTGATTTTGGGCTCAACCCTCGCATGTGTTCATAATTTCTGTAGTGATTACTGTAATTATGCAAATGTTTGGACCGGAATCCGATATCCAATTATAATATTTGCATAACTGTATTGTTCATCACTTTTATTATAATTAGAAGTAATTTCGGTTTAAAGTTAATTCCATAAAATTCTTGTATTTGAATAATTCGTTGTCAAATGTGATAGTTTGTAAAATAATAAAATTCTTTGGAAATTATATGGCATTACAATTAAGTGGCATGCTAAGTTTCTTAAACTTTAAATGTCTTGTGAATGACATTTGACTGTAAGCCGACAGTCGTTCGGAAATGTCTTTCTTTCACTCATTTTAATGATTTCTTATTTTAGATTAAATTTTTTGAATTTTGAGTCTAATTATGAGTTCATCAGAAAAGGTATCTTTCATTTTGATGGCATTGCCTTCAATATCAGGAGTGGTAATCAAATTTGAAAATTTAATTTAGAAATAAATTGGATTTTTTCCGGAATTTTTTCACAAATTATTCATAACTTAAGTCGTCTTTTGCCAGAAATTTAATTAAAATTTATTTGAATTAGTAATTAATTATAAGTGAAGTATATTTAGATTAAATTAAGCTTGCTACATTAATAAACAAGATGAAATCAATTGAATCAATAAAATATGTAATGAAAATTCATTTATAGGACGAATAAAAAAGTAATAAATAAATTGTTCATAAGTTGGAGGCCAACGAACCGCATAATTATATGATTGAATTTTTAATCTATAATTTGATATAAATTTTTAGTTTTTTAGATAATCCGAGCGAAAGGTTTTCGGCAAAAATTTAAAACTAATTTCTAATTAAAAGCTGAAAAAAATTTGTTTCTAATTATTATCAATCATTTCGTTGGAAATGACTATAATTTGTAATTAATTTTACAGTTATTTTAGTTTAGGTTTTTATTAATTATTTGAATTCAAAGAGCATTTTCTGTTAGTTTTCACTGATATTGGAGTCAATTATGTGATGAAAAATGTTTTATATTTTATGTAAAACTCTTCCACTTCTTCGCCCCTAAAGTATGCGATAGTTTTCCGTTTCAAATGTTTATAATTAGTTTCAAAATTAAATTGATTGAAAAATTACTCGTTTTGTTTAACATCAGTGCCTACCCTTTGACTGAAAGGACGGACTGTTGACAGAAATGAATAATAAACTGTTAATAAACTCCAAAAATATTTCTGAACAAAACTCTGCTTTTCTTTTAAACAGTTTTTTTGATTAAAAACTTCAGATTCTTATCAAAACGAAAACATGTATTAAATATACGATGTTTTCAATAAAAAACTTCTTCAATGAATAAATCGCTTAAATCTGAGGCAATACATCCAAAGTGATGGCATCGGAAGGAGTGGTCGCGAACTGTATTACAACAAAAGATATGAAAACTCGATAAGAAGATAGGCTTTCAAATGAATGAGCGAAATAAATGCCCACTCAATACCTTGTTATTAAAGTTTACTCGATTGTTAGCCAATAAATTTATTCAAAATGTTTCTGATCAAATATTGGATAATAGCCGATGCCATCAAGGTTATCCAATAATAAGCTTATTCAGATAACAAAATGATCAAGATTAAAGCCAAAATTATACCAATGATATCGATTTCTAAAGTTTGATACGATTTCTGGGTTAAGTTCAAAGACCCAATTATCGGAATAATCAATTATATGATCGGTGTGTGAACATTTCAACACAGTAACCTTGGAAAATTGGAAAAATTGTTAAAATAGATTGAATTGAATGAAACTTGATGCCAAGAAAGTGAAGACCTTGATCATCACAGAATAAAGGCTAATAATTTCATTTTTTCTCTAAAGAGGATAAAAATAATAATTTAAATCAACACTAAATTAAATGTCTATTTATATAATAAATCAGTAAATATAAGGCAATAATAAATAAGAGCCATATTTTATAACTGGGAGTATCTGACTCTCAAACAAATGGCTATAAAAATACAACAAAATAAACATTTTAAGGAATATATTAAATAAATAAAAGCTAAATGTGTCTGATTATAGTCTGTGCCGGCATTTAAAATCAAGCAAATTAATAATTGGTGATTAATATGGGTTATTTTCTTGGTCATTTATTAGGCCTGAGCCCAAATCTTGTTATTCTTCAGCAGTTATTAAATATAATTCAGCTTTAATTTTATCGTTAAATTCGGAACAAAAGCCAGTGTTTGAGAGGAAACGCCTTCCGATATATATAACCAACAATATAAAGAAGAATTCAAATATTTATCAATTGTGTAATCATCAAGATCAAATTAAGCCGGTCACATGAACTGGACCAATGACTTATTACAGCCGTCACTGCCATGTGCTCTACCCCTGAGCAGAGGAAGTGCTAATAATTCAATGTTTATTACATTTTTAATTTATTAAATATTCACGAAAACTCTTTGATTGAAAAATAAGATCAGTTTTATTGCCATAAGTTTTAAAACTTTAAATTGAATATAACTTTACTTTTCTGTCAGATTTACTCCGTTTTTATATCTGAAGAAAAGTAATAAAATTTTCTTATTTAATAATTTGGATGAAGGAACGGGTATTTGTCCCCTCTTATCAAAACATGATGTTTCCGAAATTGTAAAGATTAGGCACAGTTTTCTATTTACTGGATGACGAGTCCAACAAAATTCAATTTAATTTCAATCAGTTCTGATAGGATTTGATGTCTAGACTCTACACATCAGTTGTAATACAAATAAAATGATGACAACTATTGATGTCTTCACAGGGTTTGAAATATGAGATAAAACGTGTGAATAAAAATTCTAATCATTTTAGTTATTGATCTGACACTCAAATTGAGTCTCTGTTTGTTTAATGAAAAATTATATGAAAAACATATTTTATGCCATAAATTGGAATTAATTTTATACTCTTTTCTCTAAAAATCAAAATAAGTTTTGCGATTAATTTTTGTAAAAAGCAATTTTCAAACCCATTATTCCGGCGTTGAGTTAATCGCATTAAATATACATTTTTTGCCTTAAACTGAGATTCTGTTCAATATTTTATTGCTTTCCAACAGATATTCTGACCAAAAGTCAAAGTAATTCATGAAATAAGCAAAACATTTGAGACCTTACTTTCAAATAACGTTAACGTTTTGCTCATTTTATATAAATGAAGGTAAAAAATGTTATAAAAATTGCGGAGATTTGTCTGAATAGTGAAAAACCAATTTGTTTAATATTTGATGACTTTTATTGCATCAATTATTTATATATATTTCTATTCCTGTTCTCAAAGAATAAATTAATATAAGATTTTATTAACTTTTTATTCGTGGATAACAACGAAACAAAACAATTGATTAATTCCCGCGAATCACACAAAAGAAATGTTTTCTAATCATTATAATTATGTTTCGTGTATTCACTTATTTATGAGATCAGAGCCCAGGATGTGGTTTCGGCTAATGAAGGGCAGGGTGGTCTTCAGCTTGCTATCATCCTACACCCAGTTAGCATGTTCAATTTAACTCATTCGCTCGTTTTGATTCTGTTTGGCAATCAATAATTAAATTTCATCAAAGGCCTTATTGTAATTCAAACTGAGGCTCAGGAGGAATATGGTTCACCTGGAGCCCCACCCTTTCCTTTGGAAACACTGGTAGATTCCAATAAAACAAATGGACTTTTCGTCTGATTATGTATTCAATGTGTTTTGTGGCCATAAAAACAAAAAATAAAAGTATTAATCGACTTTATATTCACTCCTTTTGTTTTAAAAACTCATTCAAATGGTTGCAAAAAATTCAGCAAAAGTTCAAACGATAGAAGAGATGTAAATAAAAAACAGAATTAATTAAATTAACACAACTTCTAAATAAAGTCAAATATTTTCACTTTATTTAAACTCATTTGTACTGAAACTCTATTCTGGGCTAATAATCAAATAAAAAACCAGCAAAAGTTGTGTAAATCTGGGCATCAAATTAGTGACACAACTGTTAGACTCTTTGCCTTAATCTAAGGTTTGGCTCAATTTTGCCAAAAGAGAAAGAAATGATTCGACAAAACAGGAATAAGTTAATCAAGAATAAGGAAAAAGATAACGAGAGTGAAATAGGAGAACCACTGCACAGCACAACCACTAGGAAGATATGAAGTAATTTGAATTGATCTTACCTTTGGGTATAGGAGTCGGGTCAACGCTTGACTCAGTTGCCGTAAGTCGAGTTTCTCTCCTTCGGGAGTCTCTGGTCTTTCGATTTCGGTCGGTGTAGTGGGTCTGTCAGTACCACCATTGGTGTTGTTAGAAGAGGACGGTGCTTTCAGGTGCAAATTTGAATTATTGGGACTACCGCTAAGGGCAGCTCTCGAGAACCTTCTCGGTGTTCGTGGAGATGACCCTTTACTCGTGTTATTACATGTTTTCGGTATTTCCATTGTATACACAATTTATAAAATCTAATATAAGACGCTTTTGATGGAAAGACTCAGACTTTTCAGTAGAAATATGTGTTTACAAAATTAATTAACTTCTGACTTGATTGCAGTTATTCTAATCTACCATGGTAGCTTTCATTATGGTTTTGTTCATATTAAATACAAAAATCATTGAACAGTACTTTGAGTTAAATGTTGAGATTTTTGCCATTTCGTGGAAATGCTGTTTCCAAGAGCTGTAAGAAAAAGAGAAAAGTTGTTAAAAATCAAAAATAAATTGGAGAATAAATGAGCAGAAAATCTCCCATTTTTCTCAACAAAAGTCAATACCGGAATTTGAACAGAATTTTCTTATTTTCAATAAAATTGTTCACTTTATTGAAGTTTTCAATAGTTTTTACTGAAAACAGAGTCAACTTTTTCTTTGTTATTAACTTTTTGAATGAGATTTGAAAACTTAAAATTGAATTAAGTGTTCAAATGAGTAAGTGTTGAAAAATAAATGATTGCAACAATTTATTAAACTTTTTTCTCTTTTAAGACATTAGTTTCACAGACAGTGGTCAGGATTTGTGCGAACAGAATATTCTTAAGCCGAGAGCCGGTTTCAAAAGCTCTGAATTACGGCATAAATAACAAGAATATCGAAGCAATCAATAGAGCAGTTATTCTGACTTACGCTTAGGTATAAGAATCGCACACCTATTCTGTTATTGAGGCAGTGCTCTCTTACCAGTGCTCTAACGATAAATGATTATAATCATTGTCTGATCGGTGAAAGTCATAGTTATGTACAGCGAAAAACTCAGAGAAATAGTGAACAGAATTAATAATACTGTGCAGCGAACAGACACTCTCTTTGGAAAGAGAACTGGCATTCTGTTCACAATTCAGTCCTAATATCAAAGCCTGGTATTCACAGACAGCTTTCCGAGTCTGCACAACACGATTCTGTTCTCTCCTCTACTCATATGTCTATTGAATTCTGTGTGTGTTTATAGCCTTCAATACTTTCACTTTCACGTAGAGATATTGGACTCCATTCTGTGCTAACAGATATGAAAACCAACAGTTTGGTTGAGTTCTATTCCACCAAAAACTGAATATAAGTTAATTAAATACATTAGAGTTAAGCCATAATGAGTTCACATTATAGACAAAATACAACGAATTTTGCTGAATATGTAAAACTGTATACAAATAGAGTCCACGTATTTATCATTTTGATAACAATTTTCCTCTTATTATATGACAAGATTTTACTACATTTTACTCAAAATGAGGCGAAAATGATTTTTTTTATAACATCACAATAATTAGCTCTCATTCAGAGCGGAATTCAAAACATTTCTGTAATTATTTTCGAGTATTTTTATTACTGAAAACTTCCAGAACTGGAAAATAGGCCTTCAGTTGAATAATCAAAATGTTATGTTTTGTTAAACATTTGCTATCATTAGACAAACAAAAGATTTATTTATTTTTTCAGAAAAAAATCCCAAATTATATGTTTGGAATTCAAATGTCTCGTTTGGAAATTCAACAAGACAATTTTACTTTCTTTATGGAAAACTTCTCCAAATTATTTGGTTGTAAACAATTACATTTAAAAATAGTTTTCAGTCTATAAAAGAGTAGGAATGATATCATTTTTCTGGCATACAATTTATAAAAGCCGCATAAGTTTAGCAAGAACATTTTCATCTAAAATAATGAGCCTATCAAGTGCCTGGCAACTAGGTAACAGCCAATAGAATGTGCAAATCAGACCAAAAGTTAATTTTTCATTTCGAGACAGATTAACAAGATCATATCGAATAGAATAGAGAACTAACTCCTAATATGTTGGAGAAAACCTGATCAGAGTTTTAAGAGAACCAATTTGTTTAATATTCTTTTGTTAAATGAATCTAGCTAACCACAATAGTACTCTACTAAATTAATCGAAATTGAGTGAAAACACCTTGGTCTAATCTGTCAATACCTCACTCGACTGTTGAGACTATTATATTGTATAATAATATAAATAGATTTTATTATATCAGATATTATTGTAGTCATCCTATCGATCAAAATATTCAAATAAAAGTTTTCTATTCTTTAGGCAAAAAATAGCGGCGAAAGTGATGTTATGTTCAATAAAAGAGAAAATAATAATAAAATCATATATTCTTTGTATTGAAGTTTCAGTTCATCAAAAAAGGCACTGAAAAGAGTTTTTTGAATTTAAAGTCAAATACACTTCGATTAAAACAATTTTTAAAAAAACAATTTTCTCTCAAAAATGAAAAACATTTCACTGGTATTCAAATTATTTTTCTTCGAAACAGTTATTTATAAAATGAATTCAAACAATAAATAATATATTGATTTGTATTTTTTGCGAAATATGTTCCTGGTAGTTATAAAGTTATTAAACTTATTAATTAGTGCTATTTTTACCAGGTTATATGCAAAACTCAGCAAATTTTGCTTCTAATTAATCCGAAATTTTCTTATAAAATAATAAATGGATGAAATCTCTGACAACTTTATCGCTCAGACATGCGTTTCGACTCAGAATTCACGGATTTAATTAATTAATGCGCTTTTGATTAATCGCTTAATTGTTTTCAATCAATTCGATGATTGAATGAGTTCTTCATTTTAGATGAGAAGAGAAGAAGAAAATTATTGCATTTAATCGCTCGGAATTAAATTATTAATGACCTATAAATCCCGTTCCACTGGACAGACATTAATGGATCGCATCCAGCAATCGATAGTCAGTCAAATCATTTGAGATAAACAAAAACGAATGAATCAAAAAACAAAGGAAAACCATTTTATTGACAAATGATTTAAAGTTATTTTTGTAATCAAAATGTTTTTCTTTGAATTATTTTGGATTTAATGCGATATCAGATCAAATGTTTTGATGAAATCCCATGATATCAATGAAAAAGGTATCAGATGTCTGTGGAGTTCCCATCAATTAATTTGGTACTCATTTGCGAAAATGTCTTAAAGAAATTTCATTAACCAATTGCTATCATTAGACCTGAATTAATGATTTTTCAAGTATTCTGAGCGAAAAATATCATTAATTGCTTTTATTGTTTTCAATGAGACGGAAATGAATGCCAATAGAAAAAAGACCCAACTCTTAGTCTAAGTCTATTTGAGTTCCCATTCCATTAGTCATCTGATGTTTAATGAGAAGATTTTTTCCTTATTTTATGGCAATAATTGCGATGAAAAGAAAGAAATATATATCTAATCATTAAATAGAAACTCCTTAGAAACGGAATATTCTTGGAACACAAATTTCAGACCGAATTTAATTAAATTTTATTCATATCTCATATATAAATATTGAGCCAATTGTCAGATCTGTTTCGTAATTATTCGTTTCAAAGCATTCACTGAATTGAAAATAAGTTTGTCTTTCATTTGATAAGAAAACTATAATTTGAATAACGTTTTTGCCTACAATTTATGTATTGATTCGAGAATTCATATTAAATAAAGTCAATTATAATCTTTGTTTCTCAGAAACCAATTTAAATATGATATTCACTGCTTTCATGAATTCTGTATTGAAGTCGAGCTGAATATTATTTCTCTTATAAATCATATTCAGTAAAACCATTTGAATATATAGACATTTGAAACCATATTTTAGGGACTTTTGGATAGAAATGTCATTTGAAAAGGATTGTGAATACCCGTAGTTTGTTAGTCAGTCCTCTGAAAGAATTCTCTCGAAGTTTATTAATAAGTTTGTCAAACAATTTGTAATTCAAATGAAAGATATCTATAAACGCCATTCAACGCAAACATTGATTTACATTGAGTTTAGCAAAACCTAAGACCTATTCATAACTTGATGTTTGCCATACATATCTAGTGCTCGAATGTAACAGAAATAACACAAAAAAGAGTAAATTATTTCATTATTGAATACAAATCCCAAAAGAGTTTCATAAAATCATATTTCAGTTCTTATATAATAATGATTTGAGTTATAAATAGACTCATCATTAATAAGATACATCCCTTTTGTGTGGACAGACATTCAAACACTGAGGCAAAACTAAACTGGATTTTTCTAACCATTATTATCGGCACAGAATTGAATTGAAATTTAAAAAGAATTCTTTGGATTGAATTCCTTTCAAATTGAATCTCAAGTGTTGTTTGGATTTCAGGTTTTCTTTTCAAACAATGTCTTATGAATTGGGAATTCATTAATATTTGGATTAATTTGAAAATTAATTGCAATTTTCAATCATTAATAACAGATAAATATGAGATGCGATCAAAAGCAATGAATAGTCATTCTCTTGTAAAATGAAAAATGAATTACCGAAACAAAACGAAAAAAACAACTTTACTTCTTTGATAATTAATTTTGTGTCCATTAGATCCTGTTTTTTGTAGACATGAAAACAAAGATTTTCATCAATGAAGAGAACGCTTCGGGAAATCAGTTAACAAATCAACTAATGGTCTGTTTTTAAGCACTTGTTTTGCATTAAAAGTCAATTGAAAACTAATCTAAAAATATTTCAAATGATTTTCGTTTGAATTTGTTTTGTTTTAAAAACAATTTCCGTTTCTTAACATTTGGATAAACAAAACTGTTTTCCTGACCATTGATTGCAGAGTAATCCACCCGATTGGCAATCGTTTGGATCAGTAGTCCGGTTCAATAACCAAGCACACATATAGTTAATGCTTTTATTACACCTCCGCATTAGTCCAACCATTTCAACAGAATTGGTTTTAATGGCTTTCTTTGCATTCCTTCCTTAATGTGAATTTGAAGTAAATTCTGTGGTCTTCTTATGTATTCCTAATTAGAGACAAAACTAATAGCGATATAAAACTGAAGACATTGAGCCCAGAGTTTAAATCCAGTATAAAGGGATGCCATCACAGAAATATTCGTTCCCACAAATCATTTTCTCATTTGACCATGCAATTAATATTCAAACAACGATTTCTTGCTAGTGGCTGGTGAATGAAAAAAGTCTAATTAAATGTAATAATTAATTTAATTAGCATTCATTAGAATATATCAAAACAGAGTTAATAAACGGAAAAAAAGTTTTGAATTTCTGGTTAATTGGGGAAAAGGTTGGCTCCGGTTAAGCCATATAATTGAATTTCAACCCATAAGTCAATCTATTGAAGTAAAGTAGTGGTGAAAGTGAAAAAGTGGAAGAAAGAGCACAAAAAGTATTAGTTTTCTTTACATTTAATGAGTTTTCGCCGCAAAAACAATATTAACTCTCATTGAATATAATATTACTTTTATTTGATTTGGTTTCAGGTTTCGTAACTTACGATACAATACTTTCGCCTCTAATATAGAATAATTGGCTTTTATTTATCAATAAATTAGAACACAAAGTATTTTTCTTTCATCTTGGCAAATGCGAGAGAGAGAGAGAGAGAGAGAGAGAGAGAGAGAGAGAGAGAGAGAGAGAGAGAGAGAGAGAGAGGGCTTTCGCGATCTGATAATCCCTTGATCTCAAACAGGAAGAAGGATAATAAGTAATCTTGCAATCAAATCAATAATTTTTTTCAATAAGTAAATATTTGATTATTTTCTTTTTCTGTGGTGAGTGCTGTTCCCAACCTGTCCTCAAAACGTAAATTATGAGTAAAGAAATGCTTTTTTTAATATTTCAAAAAAAAGAATTCAATTATTTTCTACAATCGATCAAAACGTGATTGAAGTTTGTGTTATGAAAAGAGAAAGTATTGGAAATTGAGGGAAAATTGAAATATTTTAATATCCGGTACAACCTGTCGAACATTCCAAATGTCATCTTTTATGGCAAATATATGATTGCTTTAAACTTTTTTAGTGTTTGTTTTCTATTTTTATTTCCCGACTTTTGGTCTCATATTAAATATATCCAAAGAAAACAACTCTTATTAGAGCAAAGTAACCATCTTTTGATGATGATCGTGGTCTTTCATAAGTCCATATTTAAGGCCAAATTGTTCTTTCAAGTCTCAAAAGAATATTTGCTTGTTTTCTTGCAAATTGCATGGTTTTCAATGATGAGTTGGAACAAAATCAATAGCCATTAATGGTAGGTCACTCTTATTTTTAGCTGATCCCGATCAGTAACCTGGTAACTCTGCCCACTCGTGGAGACTGATATCGAAATTTGTAATTCTATACAATTTTCCGGCAAAAAAGATTCGGCTATTTTTCTGCGATATCTTTCTTCTGGATTCAAATGTTTGTTCATTTTATCGATTTATTGATTCAATATTTCTCTGTCTAAACAAAAGGCGGAAAAAAATTCGTTTCATTTGTAGACAATTCTTAAGAAAAGTTATGAAACATATGTTATTCCGACGAATAAAATATTGGACACAAATATATCTTTATATTTATCAGAGAAACCTAACGATGAGCACAACTAATGTCGTGCTTTCAAAACAAGATTTATATTTCTGGTCCTATTTTGACTGCAGTAAGTGATTAATAAATTGATCCAGTTCGAAATATCGGTATCAAATTTATTTGGAAAACAACTCTTGATTTGAAAACATTTGAAACTTATGGCATTCACTTCATTCCTGATCAATAATCTTGTATTTAAATGACTATATGAATAGTATAATACATATAACACACGAACAGAATAAAAGGCAGAGAATGATATTGTGATAAATCGATCGGATTATATGATGAAACATAAAAAGTATGAAAATAATGGACGGGTTTTGGTGTTTTGCTTCATTGCCAAGAGCATATTTCATCCTAAGTATAATATATACAATGTATGTCATGAAAATATAACTTGTTACAAAATTCTTATGAATAGAGAATCTAGACAGTTCACTTTTTATGAACATATGGAGACATTTTAATATTTTGCATTTTACGAATTGAACCTGATCAAATAGCCATAAATATTATATTCTGAGATTAATCAATTGAATGGCGGAAATCTAGAGTAACATTGTATGCGATATCCCTAATAGTGAACACTTGATATTTTCAATGTTTGTCTCATTTGAAACGGCCATTCACTTGGAAATTGGTTTTCTGATAAGTTAATGGGTGCTTTGGCCACCCCATAGCCATCGCCGACCAACACTATTCTTATGGATTGGATTTAAATGTCAAACGTGTGAAGCAAAGCACTCCTCACAAGAGTTGAGGCATATCTTAAATAGTGATCTCTCATCGTTTACTCTTATTTTGAGGGAAATGTGAGAACAAAAAGCATTAAACCATTGTATAAGCGATTTATGGCTCAAGAAATCTGATAGAAGTGTCTCTTATATAGAGACTGAGTTGAGGGCACAGAATAACTGATGCATTACTGACACTACGATAACCGATGAACTCAACATTATTCCTGACATTCGAACGGAATTAATATAGAATTACCAAAAAATAAGTAGATTTTCATACTTTTGACAATTGCTTCGACTATTTTGTGAACAGATTTTAAATTGTCTACAAATAGGAACTAATATTAGATTTTGGTTTCTCTTAAAGTTTAGAAGTGATTAAAAAAATTAGTTTTCAGGGATTTTGTCAGACTTTTTGACAATTATGTCAAAAAAGTTGAAAAAATTGTCTGACATTTGTATAGAAATCGTAAAACATTTGACGGGAAGACTAATTGAAAAATTGATTTAATAACTGAAATCATTAATTTTGATACAAACGGAAGACCTAAAGGAAGGATATGTCAAAAGACATTCATTCTATTGAATTATATTCTGTTTATTCATTAGTCGAAGTGATTATCTATTTCTGAGGTCTTCCTATTCTTATAATTGAGTCTTAAAAGCAAAGATATTTTGTAGTTTCGACAGATATTTAGGGACAACCAAGTTATCTGTATTAGAGGCAAATGTCAGGGGCAACCAAGGGTAGTATTCTTCTTAATAATCCTAAAGGAAGTGAAGTCTCTTAAACCATAATAAATATAAGTGAAGTTTAAAATGTTTTAATCATTGACTCGGAGATAATGTAATGGAAAACTTTTTCATCATTCTTGCAAGGTTGAAAACAAGAGTGACCTGGTACCCTTCACCATATTCTGTTCTCAATAAAAAATGAAATATGGAATTAAAAATTTGCGGAAAACCTTCAAATCAGTTGAGAAATGATTTATTTATTGACTTCTGAAACATATCCACTGTTTCTGCGTTTCTTTAGTTTCCATTCATATCAATCAAAATCAATAAAAACTGTGATTTGTTTTAAAGTTTTCTAACATTTCTTTTTTCTTCTCCCTATCCTTCTCTCTCCCTTTCCCTCTCCCTCTCCGGGAGTTTTAATCATTAATTTTAATCAAAAGTCAGGGAACTCTCGACACTAAGACAGAAAAAAGAATTAATTTAAGAAATAATTTGTTTTGAAAGTTATAAACACTGAAAACCTATACTTTTTTCAGATTAAATGAGATTTGATCGACAACTTAGAAATGAAAGCTAGAAATCAAGGCATTACATAGTTTTGTCCCTAATTTTCAACTCAAATAATAATTACATGTATTTACTAATTAACTTCAATTCAAAGTCTTTTCTGTTTATAATTGAAAAACAAAATACTAATGAATGAAAAGAAAGATTTTTGTGAAAAATTTCAAAATAACTAAAAATAATGACTTAATTAAATGTAAAGACTATTTTGATTACTTTAGTTGCGACTAATAAATCAGACCTTTTCAGTGAACTAAGCAAAGACATTTTCGAATTGGAGTAATATTTAACAGGAACAAACTCATTATGCATTAAATTCACTAAAGTCTTAAATTTCAAATGAATTTATGCTTAAATTTGCACTTTTTGTCAGAAATTGTATCAAAAGTAAAGCCAATTCTCAAAAAACTTTTTATCGTTTATATAAAAAGCAGAAATACATTCCTTAATAAGTTATTCAAACATTAAAAGGACAGCATATCATAGGACAGCATATCATACGTTTCTAATGATTTCTAATTCATTTATTTAATCATTGAATTGAAAGATCAGTTTTCAAGAAAAAATATATATTCGACTGTAAAACACATAACGAGATAATTATTTTATCAAAAGCGGAATTCATGCGAATATTTTCAATTCACATATCTTTTTGATATTTCTCAATAGTCCGGGTCTTTCAACGAGTGAATAATTAGAACTTTGTATCATGCTTCAAATGTTACTAGCTAACACAACACGCTAAATAACTAACCATATTTATAATTGGATTAAAAATAACTTCAATCAAAGTATCCAATTATTAAGCATGCAAACTTTGAAAACCTTGATTCAGAAGTCATGTAAACACAGTTTTAATAGACTATTAATTTAATGAAATAATTTTGTTTTCGTTTCGATTAATTAAAAACATTTCAATCAATACCGAGAATCAGTTGATTTGATGACAAGAAGAGATTGACATCCATTGCATGTTATAATCAAATAATTTATGTCTAAAAATAGTTTCTGGTTTATTGAACTGTTTAGCCCAAGAAAACTAATCTAGTAAATTGCTTGATGTTTAACATATTTGTTGCAAACATTTATCAAATGATAAATATTTAATAGGCTTTCAAATTATGAAAATGAAAAATATTAGACATTTATTCAAACAAATGGTTTCTCAGATTATTGTATTTCTTGTGAATTATTTATTCCTTATTTCCCGATTAGTTTTCGCACAGAATATGTTTTCCTTATAATAAACAAATAATATTTTAATTACATTAAAAATATAATTAATTATTTTTACACAAGAATCTAATCGAGGAGATTCACTAAAAAAGGTTATCTCGAAAAATAATAAATTGATAATTAAATACCATTTTTAACACATTTTGGGCGAAAAATGGATCGACTTTTGAGTCAAAAATAATGTATTCATAAAAAATAGAAAATAAAATCTTTTTCGTTGAAAAATACAATAAAAGCTTTTTTTTTGATAAAAATGACGAACAAAATGAAACCATATTTTGAAAAATGGAATTCTATTTGAGAACAGAATAAAAATATTTGAAAATAAGGTGAAAAATCAAAAGATAAGTTTGAATATCAAGTTTATGACTCGATTTAGGTGTAGGAAGAAATTGGTAAAGACTTTGAATTTTATCAGAAATGAAAACTTCTAAAAATAGTTCGGATTTTTATTATTATTATTATTATTCAGAGATTTTTGGCTCTTAAGGTCATTCTGGAAGTCATTCCGATCACAATATGCGAACTGATATCAAGAGATTGCAAATGTTTTGACGAAAACTGAGAATTTTGTCAAAAATTTCAATCAAATTGAATGAATATAAGACCCGCTTTCGGCCAAAAATGTCTTTCTATATGTTTGCCAAAGATTTTGATTGAATATATTGGAAAGGAGGGGGCTTTGGGGGTCACAGTATTCAGATAAGTCATAGTCAAACTTCTATTGTATAATAATCACAAAAATTTGTCTGAAATAAAAAAGAAATCACAAAATAAGTTAAGAATTTGAAAACTAGACAACCAATAAACTTATCAATAAATCTAACAGGATTATTCCAGGAATTTCGACAGATATCGCACACACATCACTCATAATCAGATTATTAAACTGTGTTTTGACTTAAGTTATTAGTTTTTTTTGACTTACAAATTGCTTATGACTTAAACCTGGAAAATTTTATTCAAATGTGAATTGACTTTTAGATAACAATTTCTTTGAATTAGCAAAAGATTTTCAATACTTATCCCAAAATATATATTAAAAGTAATTAATGACTATAGCCGTCAAAAATATAGCTTAAAACTAAGGGCATAGGATCTGAAGCTTTTCGGCTTTCAATATAATGCCATAATTTGTCAATTATTTGAAGCATTAATTACCTGAATATTGATTGCATTTGAGGTCTAATTATTATGTTTTTTATATATGAAAAGCACTTTTATTTGAAGATAATTATGAACTGAGTTCTACTCAAACGTAACTCATTTTAAATAAACTCTGAAAACGTGATACAAATTAATGATTTTTTGCCCCAAAAAATAGTTTCAATAATTTATAGATATTTTTATATCTGTTCCTTATTTCGGATAAATCCAAACACTGGGCATATCTTTCCGATAATACGGACATTGAGGACAATATATATGGCCTGCAATCAGTTTGAGCTTGATCAATTTATTGATTTATTTCAATTACTTCGCTTTAATTAATACTATTTCGTGACATAAAACCAATTTCGCTCAATATTTGCATATATTTCGGATCGCGTGCACTCTTTCCCCTCGTTTTGGACTATATTTTGTCATTTTTTCAATTTATCTAATTTTCTAATGCATTAAAAATTGAAGAAAAATATAAATAAATATTTAAATTTGAAACACATCTCAAACTGAGTGTCAGTATTGAAGCAAAATTAAAAACAAGTATTTTGTATTGAATTTATCGCAGATTAATAATCAAGGAAAACCCAACATTTATTTTGTTCTTGATAACAAATTATTTTAAAAATAAAAAATCAATAGATTATAGATAAATTCAAACATAGATAATGTGAGCAAGCATGTTTCCTCATTGAAATTCATTAATTATTCTTCGGGGATCTCCTTGAAAATCACTATTTCTTCAGATTTGAGCGTGGTGATTTCACGAATAAATTATAATTATTTTTATAAGTTTGTTGACTCCTATCCGTCGGGAATGAGACAAATATTTTAATAATTTTGATGAACTCTTCTCTGTTTATGTAAACTATGAAAAGAAAATATTCTCTTCTCTTATAATACTTTAATAATGCGGTAAAACAAATGTTATGTCGTTTTCTTATGAAAGATTCGAAGCAAATATTCGCTGCATTAGTTAATCAAGAATATGATGAATAAAATTGCTTCTAGGTATTCCTGGAATTTCATATTCATCGTCGTTTACGAATCTCATGTGGATTTAGCTCATCTACTATTTAATGAATTGAAAAATGCACCTTGAAGCAATATAAAAATAGCAATAGTTGCAATTCTTGCAATTTTAACAAATTTGACAAATTTCATTGGATAATTCGGGTAATAGCATGATCAATTTGTTAGTTTTCACGTCATAATCCCATTATTGAGAAACATAACAAATATGACAGAAATGTGTTATTTTTATCTCTTCTGCGAATGAAAAATATGTTTCTTTAGTATAAAACTCATTCATTGAGTCATTTATTCGCATAACTCTCTGGAGATCTTCAATGAAATCTCCGAAAAATTAACACAAATATTATGTAAACCTTTACCACAAAAAACACAAATTTATAGACTAATGTTTTTCAACACTTCTGGGACTGTAATTCACGCAAACCTATGAAATGCAGCGTTTATTTAGTGAATTGGATTCGTGTAAAAAACAGCAAATAATTTGTTATTCTTTTGCGGAAATGATTTATAGATTTTGTATTTTTCTCAGTCATTCATAAGAATCGTAAAAATTAATAATTTCTTATCAGACAATACATGAATAGATATTAAGAGAACAGTTCTGACAATAAATCAGTTATTTGGAGAATGGCTTAAAAATATGATAACTTTAGTAATGATTTGATAATTCATTTGTGACTCTATTGGACTATAAATCATAAAAATAATAAATCAATAAAAATGATAGCAATTGGTTGTGACTCAAACTTTTCACATTATTCACTGTTTTCTTAATTAACGCTATTTTTCACAGCAATTCACGGATTGAATAAACAGATTATATTAATTAATTTAAATTTGAGATTTATTCTCAGGAGTAGGTGTCGTAGGAGTGGGAGGAAAGGCATAACTTATATTTAAAAGATTTAATGGCAATTCATGAATGGAATAGAGATGTCTATAAATTTAAAATTGAGACCTATTTTGAGACTTTATGTTAGAGAATCTCTTGAATAATAATCTAATGATATGAATCAACAGGTTCATCTCTCAACACCATCAGGGTATAAATCCACGAGAATGTGGGTTATTTTATTAAAAACTAAAGTCATATGTAGAGATAAAAATAATCTAGTCAACTTAATAACTGTGCGAATACTTTTGTTGTCCATTGAATTCATAAGATTTTAAAAATTCAATAAAATGCAAATATTTATGCGAAGTGAAGAGCGAATGAAAGAGACCTAAGTCTCGAAAATTTGATATTTTATGTAAAAACACATTTCCACTAAAATTTATGTATTTTTCTTCTCATAAAAGAAATATAAATAAATATTCAGAACAAACGAAAACAATTTTACTGAATGACTCATAAAACGAAATTATGTTTTCTTTTTTTCCCGAATCAAAAACTTTTTTATTACTCATTTTGAGAGAATTTCAGTGAAAATATGTAATATTTTTGCATAAAAACAAAATATTAAACAAAGGAATAGAAGAGAAAAACAGAAAACACTTGTAATAAATCTATAATTAATTGAATGTAAAATCAAAAACAAGTTATTTGTGACATTGAATTGTAATTGTTTTCCAATTAACGAGAAATACAAGAAATATGTGTCAGAAATATATTGATTATCAATCATTTAATAATTAAAAGTAAAACCTTTGAATGGAATTCTTGTAATTAAATGAATTTTATTTGTTTTGATCAAAATTTTCCTCAAATTTTTCTTATGTTTTCAATTCTAGTCATAAATCAATTAAAAGACACGAAAAATAATCGATTGAAAAGAAATAATTAAAATATTTTGTTTTACTTAAAAAAGTCATAATTAAGTCAATAGTGATATCAGAGACTTAATTGAAACGAAATATTTTGATGAAAATCTCCTTTACTTCGATAAAAAACTTTTAATGAATTCCCGGAACCGAAGATTTGAAAACAAGTCCTAATCCCAGGAATAGAATACTCACAAGAATTACAAATAATTTCACGAAAATTATGCAAAAAAGCGGTTTTAAAAGAGTTGAGATACGAATTTGTGCCACAATTTCAGCTGAAGACATATCGAAACGAATCCATGAATTGAAATTCAAATGAAATGCAAAACTATTTTTTTTTTGCTGCAAAAGAAATGTTTAACAAAAATAAAAACTGAAGAAAGAGTGTGAATCAAAAGCAATGCCAACGGATTTGACGAATAATTTCGAGTTATTTATCATTTAAATTAAATGATCCGTCAGTTGCAAGTCGTGGCCAACCGTTGAGTGCAACAAAATATTTTAGTAATCAATCAGAAAATAGTATTGAAAAGAATGTTATCAAACATTTTATTTCTCAATATTTCATGAATTATGAGAATATTTTTAGGCTATAAGTCGTGACTGAGTCTAATATTTAGCCTTAAATATAGTGTTTTTGACGGAACAGAATTTGTCGGCATTTCTATAATGTCTTCACTCTGTATATGAGATGGTATTCAATATTGATTCCAATTAATAATGTTTTGGGTAAAGAATGTAACCGAGAAAAGAGTTAATAGATTTTGTTTCAGTTCTCTATTCAATAGAAATCTGTATCAAAGGGATTGTATGATAGAAACGTAAACACTGGTAGACAGGGAGAGGCTATTTCAGGAAGTTTTCTTAATGGAAACTTGACATGACTTTTATAGCTGTGCCGGAGATGTAATCGTGAAATTAGTATAATCACAGACAACACACAAAATAGCAGCGGTGAGTGCCATCGGTTAGGGCTCTCAGCACAACAGTGCGTCCGAACACTGAGTTTCTTGAAAAGTGGTTTCAAAGCCGTCTGTCAATTGATGTTTGGCTCAACTTCTGAGCCTCTAATCAATTATAATCGAAACGACAGAATTGTTTTCTCAGATATGATCGAAGAGTTGTCTGTCGGCCAAAAAAAATATCAAATCAATTGAATTCTTCACTAATTTTTCCACTGGTTTTCATCAGATAAACTTTAGAGTTATGTTTTCATTAGGAGTCAGCCTTTCATCAGTTGCTTTCATGATATCCGAAATGTATTTTTATTAAGGTTTAAGGTTTACATCAATTATTTTTCGCCTGAAATCCTGATTCGGGTTAAAAAAAACTAAATAAATTTTGGCTCAATTTTCAACTAAAATCTCATATTTGTTAATGAAATGCAAGAATGTATTCAAGAAATAAACCGTTGATTATATACTTCATTATCACCTCATTGTTCACTAAATATCGACGAGTTTAAACATTAGTTAGAATAATATTTGAAGACTGAACCCGATAGTTATCGAGCAGAATCCAAAATAATTTATCTCAATTATGATTCAATCGGATGATCGGTCTTTTGATTACGAAGAGAACCGAATATCAAAAGTTTTAAAACAATTTGTTGTGAATCTGATTCTCAGCTAATTTTAGCGAAAAATATAAACAAAATATGAATTAATAATAATTTCTGTTTGAAAATTGTTTTGTTTTTGAACTAAAAAATATGTTTCGATATACAAATGAGTTCTCGGTTTGTGGTACAGGTATTTGAAGAGAGGAAAAACCCGATTATTAAATACATAGTTAATAGTTATCTCATTTGAAGGCATCTAATGTTATATTTATCACTGAAAAGTATTTTTTGATAATTTCAGAAAAAATTAGCAAAACTTATATTCAAAGAGATATTTAGATCACATTCATTAGGAAAAACATTTTCCACTGAAGGTTAGAATTGAGAAAATTCAAAAAATTACATTTTGGAGAAAAATAAAACTAAATCTTTTAGCCGTAAAATTAAATATAATCTTATGGTTTAGTATTGCAATAATCAGACACTTCTCCAAGAACTGGTTCACAGAGATATCACTAAAAGTGATGCAGATTTCAAATAACTTCAATTTCTTAAGAATTTATTTATACTTAACATAAGAATAAAACTCAATTTCAAGTCAGCCGTCACTCAAATTATCGGACAATTCCTGAACTCAAATATCGGATAGTCTCTGGTCTGACACTTATCTCACTCTTAAATTCTTAATAAATTGTATGCAATTTTCTCCTACTTATCGCTAATAATAGTCTCTCTCTCTCTCTCTCTCTCTCTCTCTCTCTCTCTCTCTCTCTCTCTCTCTCTCTCATCCCGTTGTTTGAAATACCTTTCATTCTTCAAGAATTCTGATTCGAAATAAGCCCAGAGCTGAAGACCTGGAGCACATCTAATGCTGGTATTACTAATGCGATCAGAATCTTATGCTCTCTATTGTGTACATCAGATGATAAAACTTATAATAATTACAAAGGATTTAGAGAACTTGTATTATGGCGGAGCTCTTCACTGGTGGTCACCAATGCATTCATCCGACACAAATTGATTAGACTTTTGTGCGACTAATTCGTGATCGAAATTCAGCGCTTCTCTCTATAAATACTGTTATCGTTAGAAATAATAAGAAATTATGAGAAAATAATAAATTAAGTCCTCTTCGCGGTTAAGGACCAGATATTTGAAGACTTCTTTACTAATTAAAGACGAAAACCAAACAACTATTCAATGGTTTAAAACAATTTTTCAAAAGTATAATAATTAATAAATCATTTTTTCTTGAAATTAAATTTTTGAATCTTAAGAAATAAAACAAAATTTTTGATATTTATTAGCAGAAAATATGATGAATATTAGGGCGAAAATCGATAAATTTTATTATTGCCTAAAACTAATCGTTATATGTTTTCAAAGCTTGATTTTCGTACTTATGTATCAAACTTTTTAATGAGGAATAAAAGATAATTTTCTTTATTTTTCGTTATTTCAATCAAATTTAATTAACATTATATAAGAAATTTTGTGTTTATTCTCAGTTTAAAACCAAATTTAGATTTTTATACTCGAAATTCAATTACAGATATTTTCTATGATTTACGTATATTTCTATTAAAAAGAGGTCCAAAAGGTATTTTTGGTTTTGTTTTGTGGACTAATTTTCTTCGATATATAATTATTATAACAGACTATAAACTGTTCGTAAATCAAATTTATTACATATTATTATTACAACTCATATACACAATCAGTATATGTCTTGCAATTAAATGAAGAGAAATAAAGACAAAGAAATTCAATTCTCGCAAATATTTGATGTAATTTATTAGGAATTCATTTCAAACAAACGAAACACAGAATTAATCCGAAATTATATTTAAATCTTTTTATTGCCGTATATTTTGAACTATATTTTAATAAATATTACACTTTGTTTAATAAATTTTAAGTCTCTCTCTCTCTCTCTCTCTCTCTCTCTCTCACT
>JAQGBD010000679.1:0-25463 GCA_034698165.1 Punctoribates punctum | reverse complement strand
TCAGGAGGGTCCTCAAATCTCAACTTTTCTAGGGGGGGGGGTCCGATCCGACAAAAATTTAGGGGGGTGTTTTAGGCTATACCCCCCCCTTGGCGATCACTGCTTAAATAGAGGCCTAACTGTAGTCATCGCAAATATTTGTAGTGTTTTGAGAGCAAACTCTTCAATTGATGAGCATTTAATTAGTCTTGCAATTTGATACATCTTTAGTAAACTTTTAGATGTTTCATACAATTAGCAGTTGTAAATGAACTAGTGAAAAATCGATGTTTCGACCATGAATTCTGTATTCATTAATAGTTAATTAGGGCATCCATTAAGTTCTTTATTTTAGAAGAGGTTCAGTTGTGAGAACCTGGCTCTTTTTATCTTTAATAAACCTTGGAATTTATTTTATTAGAAAATTTTGAGTAATTTTTTGTAACAAGGTCAAACAACTTATAACTAATCAGATACTAAATGAGGGAAAATTTAATTTCATTGCATTACGTATTAGTCTACGGTCACACCCAGGTATAAATTAGCACAAAAACATGATGTGAATGTGAAAATGTCCTAGTCTTATGATATTATGTGAAAATAGTCGAAATACTTGAATAAAAGTTTTCATGTTATTCCAAATTAATTAACAGGGTACTTTAGTCATATGAGTAAAACTTTTCGGATAATTTATCTAGTTGACATTGTAAAATAATTTGATTGTGTGAGTGGAGAAAAAGTTTATAAGATATACCTTGAAAATTTTGGTTTGACTTTTTGTTCTTAAACAGTTTACTATTTCATATCGACTTTGCGTTTCATCTGAACAAGTATTCAAATTGCCAGTTCATTTCGTGATCATGTTAAGTTTGCTGAAGAAAAAATTAATCTCCTGTTTGACCAAGCACAATCATCAGAAAAACGATTTATCAGAACATAAACGAGACGATGAAAAGAATCCAAATATAAAGAGGATAAAAATGAAAAAGTTTCTTGTCAATTTTGGTGATCCTGATGAAGATTATTGGATTTAAGCAAGGTACAAGTACAGACCCAGATCACTTTAAAGTCTTTGATTTAATATCTATTCAAATTGTATTAAAATAAATTATTAAGTCTTCAAAACTGTTTTTGAATTATAACAAAATTTTTGTTAATAAATATTTTTATTCTTCAATAATAAAAATTACAAATATTTTAGATTTTGATTTCGATTCAGAACTTTTTGCTCGGATCATACTTTCATTTTTTTTTTGATGTTTTCGAACAAAAAAGACTGTCATAGCTCTTGTCAAAGTCTTGTCAAAGTCTTGTCATAGTCTTGTCAAAGACTGTTCAAGCTTGCTCGTACAATTATATTTAGTTGGTGTAAGCTGTTGACTTTTGAGATCTCGTTAGAACTTTTGGCTCATAATTACTCATACTACATTCATGGACCAAGCTCATTAAACGTAGTCATCAGTTTATGGACAGTTGAGGGCAACTATTCTTATTGTTTTCGAATCTATTTTGTTTGGATCGTAATCGAGAAGTAAAGGCGTTTAGCCCTCATCTGTACTTCACTTGAGTTTTGAACATTGAACTTATCTTGTAATTCAATGATCTTATTTATCTGTCTATAGTTCTATTAAAATGATGATCGAAAACAAAATATAAGTAATATATATCTTGTAATCAGTAAATGAAACCATAAAAATCACGAGTTGTCTAGACCTGGGAATTCGCACAAATGTTATCCCATTTCAGTAAATAAGAAATTCAAAGGTATATAAAGAATTTAATTCAATCAAAAACAATAGAATTGTTGTCATTATTCCAAAAAGAGTTTAACTTGCTCATACACGATGAAGATTCCAATTATTTTATCGCTGATCAGTTTTGTCCTTTGCAATGGTCTGACCACTGAATTTATTGACAGCGAGTTTGAAATCTTCAAAGTAAATCTCAAAACAGTTTTATTTTTTTCTGTAATTTTCAAATCTATTGTGTTTTTAAGCGAGACTTTGGCCGTCAATACAACGGCGATGAGTCCTTCAGACGGCAAGTGTTCGCACAGAATCTGGAGTTCATAACTAACCACAATTTGGAGGCCGATAATGGTGTCCACACTTTCCGATTGGCTGTCAATCAATTCGCTGATATGACTAATGAAGAGTTCAGACGAGCTATGAATGGCTATCGGCCTGAGCTCAGAATTAAGAGGAACAGAACCGTTCACATCGGGGTTAGTCAGGGTTTGCCCGCAACAGTTGATTGGAGAACAAAAGGAGCGGTTACTGAGATAAAGAATCAAGGACAGGTATATGAATAAAATTGATCTATAAACTTTTTTTAACTTGACCATGAACCATTTTTCTTAGTGTGGCTCCTGCTGGGCCTTTAGTGCTGTGGCAGGGATAGAAGGTGAGCTTGTTATTTATTTTAAGCAAGATTAAAATATGGTTTCCCTATAGGACAACACGCTTTAAGCACCAAAAAGTTGGTCTCTCTATCGGAACAGAATTTGTGCGACTGTTCCAGTCCTGAGGGTAATCAGGGCTGTGAAGGGGGTCTTATGGATCAGGCCTTCGAATACGTCATCAAAAATGGCGGCATTGACACCGAGAACGGTTATCCTTACAAAGGAGAGGATGAGAAGTGCGAGTTTAGTAAGAAAACGGTCGGCGCTACCGTTAAGGGCTTTACTGATGTCAAGAGCGGCGATGAGAGTGCCCTCCAGTCAGCTGTTGCTTCTGTCGGTCCCATATCAGTGGCCATCGATGCCTCTTCCCTTCTGTTCCAGTTTTACAGCTCTGGTGTGTATAGCGATCCCTTCTGTAAGAATGGCCAGGAGGACCTTGATCACGGTGTCACTGCTGTCGGCTATGGCACCCAAAATGGAAAAGACTATTGGTTGGTCAAGAACTCCTGGGGCACCACATGGGGTGAGAAGGGCTATATTCAAATGTCACGGAACAAGAAAAACCAGTGCGGTATCGCCACTGATGCCAGTTATCCGACTGGTGTTCATTAAATTATCATGCTCATCATGCATTTTCACAACTAAAGATAAACTTTTCCAGTAAATCAGTTATCTCGGTCACTTTTATAAAAAAAAAGGTTTCGTTTCATTCAACATTACCTTTCACATTTATTATGAAATATTTTGATCTAGTTCAAAAATGTTGAGAATAACTTGAATTTTATTGAATTTACATAAATATTGTATTTTTAAAAAAGCATCGGAAATAATCGGAAATAATCGGGGTAACTTTGATTAATAAATTTGATTACTTTTGAATGTCATCCAAACACTCCTATAAATATCAAAAAATAATTAATACTATAATTTGATCAAGGTAATCATTAAATACAATATATTTATTCCAAAGTCCGTGTTCTGCGTTCTCTGTCCAGTTAAGCACCAAGGTTTTTTGGTTCCAGCAGTTCAATACCTTGATAAGATTAATTTTCAGAATTCAGGTCAGGGTTAACTTGGTAAATATAGCAATACATTTAAATTCTTGAAATAGTCACAGATTGCGGGCCGGTTATCGATCTCAAGTTTTGCATCTTTTCGACAGTTGTTCATCAAGTCAATCATCTAGGTATTTAGGATTAGCCTTGCTAATTCGATAATCAGTACTGAGCTAAGACTTACATCCTTTGCCTGTTTATCACAGGTCTCGATATCAGCGGTTTGTTTGTTATTCAGTTGTGTTTCACACAAGTGTTCGAACCCGTAAACAGAGGCCGCTTTCATAATACACCACTAATTGATCAAGATTCAAATTAGATAAAGCTATGCCTCGATCACACAATTTTCCAGTCACCTCATAATCATTTTCTAAGGCATCGATGGCATCAAAATTCTCCTCAGTTTCTGATGTCATGTAATCTTTACCGTAAACTTCACCCGTCTTATTGAACATACAGTCCATTACCTGGTTATCAGTTTCCAGAAATATTGATTTGTATTCGAGGCATATATTTTATCAAACCTTGAAATCCCGTTCCTTTTGAGAGTAGGAGCAAATCGCTGGCATATCGTCACTCAGTGTGTAATCCATTACTTTTTTTAGACAAATTTCCAGTAATTTCTTTCTCTGATTATTTTTTGATAAAATTTAAATAATTGAATTAAACATGATACATTTATTTCCTCCACGACTTTCTTTTTTTAAAAATAGGCAGTGCAATGAACTTGATGAATAAATTGTTTCAGCAATATTTCTATTAGAATTTATCAAGGAAAGTTGATAAAACACTTTGATGTTATGAAATAAATTACATTATAATAGCATTGATCAAATGGTCATTTATAATTGATCTAGAACATACCTCTGGTCTCATAAGTTTGTCACAATTGAATAGAGAGTCTGTCTGTTCCTTGGTGGCATTGTTCCAGCAGAATTTTCTGCCAGTCAGTGTCCACGAGTATATACTCAGACAATAGATATAATAACTACAGCAAAGAACTATCGAAACTTGTAGTAATATGAGCTGGCTCATTTTCTCTGTGAAACCGTCAGACTAATGATCAGAAGTTTCATTGATTAATGAATGGAAGAGATCTTATTTTTTATGAAATATTTATTATTAACTTTCAATTCATTGAATATTATTTAATATATTATTTGAATATTTGCTCAAAAACTTTAGTCTAATTTTTGGTTTTATTGATGATCTTTTCATATGTGATGTCTGATCAAATATGCTTGGTCCTTTGTCCCAACTTGTCAACGGATATATCAGATTAATTGACATCTATTTATTTATTCATGTGGGACTTTGTTGATTGCCCTTGATACAACTCTATACTTTTTTGAAATACCTGCCAATCATTTTTAGAAATATGGCTGATCAATAAATATGCTTGCTTATTCACATTATTGGATCAATATTTGTTGCATTTACAGAATATTTTCAACACAAAAAATAAATGATCTAGTTATTTAATTAAATAAGATGAAAATCTAATTTTTGGATCAACAACCAGGGTTATACAAAATTGAAACCTGATTGCAGTTAGTTTTGCATGGTTATTCTTTAATCACCCAATGAAATAGCACTAATGAATCAAGATCAAAAAGCACAGTAATTTGTCAGTTTTCATTTTTTAGATGACGTTCTCAATAAGTAATCGCTATCAATATCCTTGTTATTTATTATAAACATGTTAATTAATAATTATCTTGAACCTTATCTAATGGAAAATCCTTTAAACACAATTTATTTGATTATGAATTGTACCTGGAAAATACAGTTGATTAGAAATATGTTTATTGACGTAAAAATCTATTATTTATTTGAACCTTGTTCAAAATATGTTAACCTTCTAACATATTTTTTGAGTGTACTCTTGAGTGATATTTATGCAAAGTTTAGCAATTTAAAAGGAATTTGCATGGTGAAAATTAAATGCTTGTCAAAAATGAGTTCTGCAATATATTAGATAATTACAGATAATTGTAGTAATAGGATTGTATTTAACCTTGAACAAATGAGCAGTCCAATTAGATGTACAATAGACAGCTGAAAACAATAGCCCAGATAATATCAAGTGAATTAGAGCACCTGGCTCATTTCAGATTATTTTAAACATATTTAAAGTGTTTGAGAAAAGTAAATAAAATTATTGAAAGTTTTCTTATATTTTAAGAAAAATGAAATTCATTTTACTCTTCGTTTTCATAGCGTAATGAAAATCATTGAAAATGTATTTTCTTTGAATTTTCTGATAGATTATTGTATTTTCAGTTCATCCGGAGCTCATCTCAGGGATAAGGCGAAGAGGATTTATGTGGGAAGTGCCATATCGACCGATCACTTCGCCTCTGACTCTCAGTATAAGGCAGTGGCCGCACAAGAGCTCAATTGCGTGACCGCCGAGTGGCAGATGAAATGGGACCCCATTGGAAACACCAGAGGACATCCCGATTATCAAAGGGCCGAGCAATTGATGCAGTTCGCCAAAGAGCATAATATGAAAGTGAGAGGACATGCCCTCATCTGGCATCAGGCAGTTCCCAAATGGGTTGAGGCTCTCGCAAACAATAAGCCAGAGCTGGAGAAAGCAATGACCGAACATATCAGGTGAATATTGGTTTTCCCATTAATATCACCTTATTATCATTTTGATGAGAAATGTTGTTTCACCAATGCCGAAATCTTTAGAGGAAGATTTGCTCTAGTGATAATTTCAAAATAACAAATTTTTGCATTCAAATTAGCTAGATTATAATCTTGATATTATGTAATAGGGAGACTGCGGCTCATTTCAAAGGCAGAGTTTATTGTTGGGATGTCGTCAATGAAGTGATAGGTGACGACGGATCCATTCGTCAATCAATTTGGTCGAAGAACTTTGGAACCAACTTCATAAATGAAGCGTTTAAGCTTGCTCATTCTGCTGATCCAAACGCTAAGCTTTATATCAATGACTACAGCGTTGAGGGAAAGAACAAGAAAAGTGACGCTCTTTACAATTTGGTCAAAAAGTTGAAGTCAGAGGGTGTCCCCATTCATGGCGTAGGATTCCAGGCTCATTTTCTGTTAGGCGGAGTTCCTGGTGATCTTCAGTCAAATCTGCAGCGTTTTGCTGATCTTGGTGTTGATGTGGCGATAACTGAGCTGGACATTCGAATGCAATTGCCTGTGACTCAGGCACATCTCGAACAACAGGCCAAAGACTATGAGCATGTGTTCCAGGCCTGTTTGTCAGTGAACAGGTGTGTGGGCGTCACAGTCTGGGGCTATACCGATAAGTATTCGTGGGTTCCCGACTTCTTCAAGGGTTTCGGTGCTTCCAATCTTTTTGACGCCAACTATAAGCCAAAGCCAGCCGTCAGTGCCATCGAAAGGATTCTTCACTGAATTTAACCAAATCTATAGATAAATAAAATTATTTTCATTTCTAAAATTCGCTTATAATTTATTTACTTATTTTGAAGGTTTATTTAATTTTGTTATTTGAAAATGATCTTGACAATATCAACCAAATTTTTGTCATCAAATCGAGTAGATTCCATTCAAGGGCAAGAATTTGGGCTATTCACCTCTTTGGCCATCAGTGATCATAGACAATTTGATAAATAAAGTACCTGTAATTATGAATTTACCCAAGCTTAATATGTAAATTATGGAATAATTCGACAGTTATAAATATTAATGAGCATGGTTTTTCACTTAAAAATAGCCTATTAACCAAACTTTCAACTCTCTAAAAAATAAGTATTTATATAAGCAAGAACAGTCAATGAGATATGTTTGAAACAAGATTTAAACTTAAAACTTAACATAACTTTTATAGTAAATTGAATTTTTACTTTTTATTTGAATAATGAATTTGTTCGAGCAATTTGTCGACAGTGATAATGATGTGGTAATTAGTGGTATCGCCGGACGTTTCCCAGAGTCCGATACCATCGATGAGTTGAGGGACAACTTGTTTGCCAACAGAGATTTGGTCACAGAAGATGAGCGCCGGTGGCCTCTCGGTCTCTACGGACTGCCCACAAGAAGTGGTAAACTCAGACAACTCAACAAATTTGACGCTCAATACTTCGGTGTGAGCGGTAAACAAGCAGATTATATGGATCCCCAGGGTAGAATGCTCTTGGAAGTGGCCTATGAGGCAATGATCGATTCTGGCTAGTTAACATAACCATGTTTAATCTTTATTTTAATTAAATTTCTTATTTGAATATCAGGTTTTAATCCAGAAGAACTCCGGGGAACAAACACCGGGGTATTCATCGGTGCTTTTCAAACTGAAACTATAGAGAGCATTGCCTCTGAGCTTGATAAAATATCAGGCTATGGGACAACTGGAACTAGGCGCAATATGCTTTCCAACCGATTATCATTTGTATTTGATTTGAAAGGACCCTCATTCACACTGGACTCAGCCTGTTCCTCCAGTTCATTGGCTCTACAATTGGGGTACTCCGGGATAGTCAACAATCAGTTCGATATGGCTATAGTCGGCGGAGTGAACATCAATCTGAGACCCGCCTCCGCCCTCGAGTTACATAAGTTATCAATGCTTTCAGTGGACGGAAAGTGTAAGCATTTGGACGCCTCCGTCAACGGATACGTTCGCTCAGAGGCTGTGTCTGTGGTTTTACTTCAGAGGCGGAGTATTGCTCGAAGAGTCTACGCCACTGTCATCAATGCAAAGACCAATTGTGACGGCTCTAAGAGTGAAGGCATAACATACCCGTCCTCTCAATCACAAATAGACTTAATGAAAGCAACACTCAATGAAGCCGGAATACAACCTAACTGGATCAATTATGTGGAAGCCCACGGCACGGGAACAACTGCCGGTGATTTGATGGAATCGGATGCTATATATGCTGTCTATGCAAAGGACAGGTAAACAAATACTTTTCAAATAACAACTTTATATAAATAATTGATATTTTTGATCAAAGGTGTGCGCCTTTGAAAGTGGGAAGTGTCAAAACTAATCTTGGTCATGCTGAGGCTTCCTCTGGAATGTGTTCAATCGCCAAAATGGTGATCGCCTTCGAGAACAGGAAAATTCCCGCAAACCTTCACTTGTGTGAACCCAATCCCGCGATTCTTCCCTTAATTGAGGGCTCGATCGTTGCCGTCACAGAGAATCAGTTCTTTGAGGACAGTGTTGTGGCGATCAATAACTTTGGTTTCGGTGGTTCTAATGTAAATGTTCTGATTCGGCCAAATTCAAACTTGCTAAAAGAGAATGAGCCAAGCTCAAATTTGAAAACACCCCGACTAATAGTGTTTAGGGGAAGAACTGAAGAGAGTGTTAATCATGTCTTTGATTACATTAGTAATAATCCAAATAAAATAAATGAAGACTTTCTGTCACTTCTAAATCAAGTGACCACTGGTTTCGAACCGAATGGTATGGATTTCAATGGGTTTATGATCAGAGATCTCGAAGAAAATGGTTTTATTGAACTCCAGAGAAAAGTGGAGAGAGTAAGGCATAAGCGCCCGGTTTGGTTCATTATTTCTGGTATGAGCAAGCTCCTTTCAATCACTTCATTTATTTAATCATGTTTTAATAATAGGAATGGGCAGTCAATGGACAGGGATGGCCAGAGAGCTAATGAACATCGATTTATTCCGTCAATCAATTTATAAATCGGCTGAAATTCTAAACCACTTCGGAGTGGATCTCTTGCATCTGATCCTCTCAGATGACGATACAATTCTCGATGAAATACAAAATAGTAGTGTAAGCATAGTGTCCATGCAAGTAGCCTTGATAGATATGCTGCAAGGGCTGGGCATTCAACATGATGGAATTATCGGCCACTCCGCAGGAGAGTTAGGCTGCGGTTATTTAGACGGATCTCTCGACAGACAAGAAATCCTATATCACGCTTATTGGAGGGGTAGATGTGTGGCAGAGGCCAACCTTCCTCGCGGACTGATGGCCGCCGTCGGCATGAGTTGGGATGAAATCCGAAAACGTTGTCCACCGGGTAATAATCAATTCGGTTTAAAATCATTAATTTGTTTTTACTAATATTTATGTGAATTTATCGTTTAGAGGTGACCCCCGCCTGTCATAATGGACCCGATTCGGTAACAATATCGGGAAAATATGAAGAAGTGGACAAATTTCTTAACGAATTACAAAAAGAGAATATATTTACCCGAAAAGTGAAAAGTTGTGGCATTGCTTTCCACAGCCACTACATGAAAGATGTGGAGCATAACCTTGCTCAAAAATTAAAAGCTCTGGATCCTTCGCCTAAACTTCGATCTGAAAGATGGGTCAGTTCTTCCAGACTACGGAGTGAATGGTCAGCACCGGAAGCATTGTATTCGACTCCTGATTATTATGTGAATAACTTGACTTCTCCGGTCTATTTCCAAGAAGCTCTTGAATTAATACCGAGAGATGCTATTGTGATAGAAATATCAGCCGACTCACTTTTCAGAAATGTCATTCGGCGCAGTATTGGCTCCGACTGTAGTTATGTGGGGCTAATGAAGCGAAACAACGCCGACAATAATGTCATTCACTTATTGTCATCGATCGGAGAGCTCTTCAATTTGGGACTCAAACCAAGAATAGAAACACTTTATCCAAAGATAACATATCCCGTGGAAAGAGGCACTCAATCATTGGGATCTCTCATTAAGTGGGATCACCAAGATGATTGGTTAGTCACACTCTATCCCCAATATTTCAATAATAAGTCAAATGACGGCTTATCTGATATCAAAATTAACCTGGACCTAAAATCAGATGATAACAAATTTTATCTTGACTATTTTGTTGATGGAAGAGTCATATTTCCTCTGATGGGTTATCTATTCTTAATTTGGGAAAACTTTGCTCGCATTTGGTCAATGCCCAGGGCATATTTGCCAGTTGTATTTGAAAACATTTTTATCCTGGGACAAACCACAATTAATGAAGATAATGTCCTGGAATTAATCCTAAATTACTCAAAGTTCAATGGGGATTTCCAACTGTATCAAGGTGAATCACTCGTCATAAAAGGTCGTATTCGAACTCCAGGAGAAACTGATTCGTTCCTCCAATTGCAAGAAAGCAAACTAGTACAATCAGAAAGTAACCACAATCTAACAAACGGGGTAAGTAGAAAATGAATAAATCAATTGTTGACCTTGCTTAAATAATTAATTATTGTTTTAGGGATTCTATAAGGAAATGCTTATCAGAGGTTATGACTACAGGACTGCATTCAAATCAATACTTTCTGTGAATTACGAGAAAAATGAGGCAAAAGTTAAAAACTATAAGAATTGGGTCTCTTTTGCCGACTCTTTCCTACAATTATCTGCTTTCGGCCTCAAAACACGTGACCTTTACTTACCCAGCACAATTCAGACCATTCATTGCGATCAAAGAAGAATGGCAAACATTAATGACGGACCTCAACTGATCCTGGCCAACCTTAATGCTGATTACGTTGTGGGACAGGGACTCGAAATATTCGGAATTCAATGGAAAAGAGTTGAGAGAACTCCTCCTAAACAAGAAGTGGTTCTCGAGAAGTCTGTTTGGACGCCATATATGGATAATAAGGCACTTACCGAAGATATGAGACAATTGGTGGTCACTTATCTCAATCTTCTCAATGACATCATTGAAAATAAACCAAATGTTAAAATCAATGAAGAGATAACTCATTTGGAGTCACTTATGGCAGAAAATGGACTCACAGTTGACTCACTTGTTCTCAAAGATGTCATCGAAAGCAGAAACAATGGCTTCAATACAAATGACGGAAATTTTGAGTCGAGACTGTCCTCCGATTTGTTGAATACCATATGTTTTGATGAATCACTTGTGAGGCCACCGATTGATATGGTTTTGGAGAACACATTAATACCTTTCGGCGAAGACTTCAATGTCTTAGAAATCATTTTAAATGAAGAGAACTGTAAACAAAGTGTTATTCAATACCTAAACAACTCTTTTCATAGTTTTGTTATAAATTACAATACGATTGATATTCTTAACTCTAATGTGGTTAAGGGTGAGTACAGCAGTTGTTTTAACTTATCTAGTTCATTTGTATTATTTTCTGTGTATTTTCAGGTTCTTGTAAAAATAACTTGGTTGTTTTCAGAGAGTTTCCAAGTAATGAAGGCCTCAACTATGAAGAGGTGTTCAATATTTCAAAATCAAATTTGACTCCAAACGGGTTTTTATTGATTCTTAAACGCGAAGAATATTCAAACCCTGAGCTCAAAATAATGCGGAGTTTAGGACTTGATTTCAAAGACCCGGTCCGTTCGGATACAATCAAATCAATGGCCGATAGCCTCGGCTTCTCTTTGATTAGTCATAGAGAGGACGGCTATACCTCATCTGTGCTTTTATTCAGAAAATTAAGTCCTGGTATTGCCCAGAATCTGGTCATTCCTATCAGTCATTCAAATCTTGACAAATGGTTTGAGGATTTAAGGAATGAATTGAGAAATTCAAGTAATAACAGTTTACTATGGCTTCTGGCTCTGGACACAGACACGTCCGGTATAATTGGATTTATAAAATGTCTTCGCAGAGAACCGGGCGGTCATCGGATTCGCTGCATATACCATATGTCAGAGATAATGACACTTAAAAACGGTCTCTCCCTCTATGACTTCATTGATAGCTCCGACGTGGGTAAGGATCTCCTTATGAATGTTTATAAAAATGGAGAGCCTGGCTCATTTAGAGAATTCAGTGTTAATAAGGATCGTTTGACGAAGAGTCCGGTCAGACACGCCGTCCCTAAACTACTGAAAAAAGATTTCAAAACAAGTGTTGAATGGATTGAATCAAAAGACAACTTATTATCGGAGAGTCGTTTGTGTTCGAGAAGAGGCGAAAATACTCTCATAGAAGTAGTTTATTGTTGTCTCCAATCCTCTGATTTTCAAATATCTAAGAATTACGACTCATCCCCACAATGGGATTCTCCAGACATTGGTCTGTGCTCTGAGTTCAGTGGTTTAGATTCAAATGGAAATAAAGTCTTCGGTATTAAACTGAATGGAGGTTTGGCCCCAACCATTTCACTTGACTCAGATGACGATCTTATAGCTGTTCCCGAGGACTGGTCACTGGAAGAGGCCACTACTGTTCCTCTAGCATATGGAACAGCATATTATGCTCTCATTATTAGAGCTCAGATCAAATCCAATCACTCTATTCTTATTCTCAACGGAGAGGAATGTGGTGGAAGGGCTGCCATTGCTGTTGCGATGACCTCCCGGTGCGATATCTATACAACTGTCTCATCAGAAAAATCAAAGAAAAAACTGAAAACTGATTTTCCAGAATTAGATGAGAATCAGATAATCAACACTTCCATTGATTATCTCAAAGAAGTTATTTCTGACAAAACTCACAGAAAAGGAGTGGATTTGATATACAATCACAGAAATGATCTTGGTATTGACACAGCTCTATTCTGCCTCAAACAGAATGGTAAATATCTTATGATTGGTGAAGCTCTCAAATTGGGTATGGCTTTCATTTTAAAGTTTTAGTTTCACCATGCTAATCAAACAATTCTATAATACAGAGAATCATAACCAGAAGAACATAACAATCGAGAGAATAGAATTCGAGAAACTCTTTGACAAAAGTGTCGACACTTCAGAGGGTTTGTTCAATAAATTGATAATCTCTTCAGTACTCCGTCTTATAGAGGAGGGAATAACCAATAAAGTGGTGAAACCCTTTCCCTACAAAGTGTTTGATATGAAAGACACCCCTCAAGCCATTGAATATCTTTCCTGTTGTTCACCCGATGAAAAGGTTTTGATTAAATGTCAGAATACTGTGAAGGCTGTGCACAACACCCACTTCCACAATGAGAGCACATATATTATAACTGGAGGGTTGGGTGGCTTTGGTCTACAGCTGGCGAATTGGTTGGTCCAGAGAGGAGTCAGAAATCTGGTGCTCACATCTCGTACTGGAATAAAGAATGACTTCCAAGAGTATAACATAAACAGACTGAGAGCACTCGGAGCACAGGTATAGTTGTTTGAAAATAGAATGAACTCAATAATTCACTTCTAACTTAACTAGGTACTCATTAAAAATTGTGATTGCATTGGAGAGAACCAGTGCAAGGATTTACTCATTGAAGCCAATGGATTAGGACCTGTGGCCGGTATATTCGCATTGGCAATGGTGTACATCAATGGCCAGTTCTCTAACATGACTACCGAACAATGGGATCGGGTCTTAGACCCAAAGGTCGAAGCGTTGAATAATTTGGATCTATTGTCGCGGGAATTGTGTCCGCATTTGGAATATTTTGTTGTTTTTTCATCGGTAGTCAGCAAATGGGGAAACGCCGGTCAGTCCTCCTATGGATACGCCAACTCCTATACGGAAAGACTGTGTGAGAAAAGACGAGCTGACGATCTTCCGGGTCTCGCCATTCAATGGGGCGGTATCTATGATGTCGGGGTTTTGGCCGACACTATGGATGTTAACTCAGAACAGATTCTTATGAAAGGGTTGTGCGGTACAGACCTGCAGACCATTCACTCGTGTCTATCGGTTTTGAATCACTTTCTCAGATCCAGTGATACAGTGGTCTGTAGTTTACTTAAACACGTGACACACGCCGTCGAAACTGACCGAAAACGAGATGTTGTTTCTGTGATCAGCAATATTCTTGGTAATTTTTGTCCTAAAATCAAACTTGGACTTTGATAGCTTATTTCATTTTTATTCGAAAATCTAACCTTGCTAATTATAGAGAAAAATAATCTTTTTAAAAATTTTCAATCAAGGTATCAAAAATTCGTCAAAAATAAGAGCGGAGTCAACGCTATCGCAACTGGGAATGGACTCACTCCTCGTCGTTGAGATCAAACAGGCCCTCGAAAACGAATTAGGACTGATCTTTGACCAGGATCAATTAACAAAAATCACATTTGGAGAAATTATCAAATTGAATAAATAACAAGTTCTAATTTATTAAATAAATTTGGAATAAATGTACCTGACTCTTTCAATTACTTATCTAATTAAGCCTTTGATTTTGACCAAATTGATCTGTGGGTGATCAGGTTTGTCTTGGGTGCTCATCTTGCTAGATTATTAAATATTTTTAGTAATCACAAGGTAATAGATAATTCTTCAAATAATCAAAAAAAAATTAACCATGCTAAACTAGAGGCCGAAATGTTGATATCAGTGACATGAAAGCACCTAGAACCAGTACGAGATGCACGATAAAATATTTTCTCAGTGTAGGGAATGAGAAGGGATTTTGACAAATTCTTGAACCTTGAATGATCTTATTCTGTCCCAAGACTTAATGTTAAATATGTTTTCAGTTGAAGGGGAAGGGGTAGAGACACCACAAAATAGGTGACTCATTCGGATAAATCCTAGAGGAGTCCCAACGAGCAAAAAAAGTTTAATATTGCATTGGATTGGACTTTGTTTTATGAGAAACAGTTTATTTTTTGAACATAAGAAAAACAAATCACTTTTATTTTGAATCATTTTCCTCGATAAGTGTTTTTAGTGAATGAAAATATTTATAAATAAAATTTATTTAAAGTTTTGTAATTTAAAACAACAAATAATTTGTCTAAACTTACAAACTGTATGATTCATTGTAAAATGATTTAAGTATGCACGTTTTTCAAATTATGTTTTTCGAAATTGAGGAAAGTTACAAACATTTGTACCTTGGGTTTATTCTGTTTATTCTGATATAATCAAGCTCTATTGCGTTATTCAAATGCTTGAATTACTTGACTTTGGTATTACCAGGATATCAACCTTATTATCATTAATTGTGTTTCATTATACCTGAGATTATTTTGTGGAGAAAACTTCCTTGTTTGTTATCAATTTGATTTTTGTTTTAAATTATGGAAAATATTTCAAATTTACTCCTTGGTCAGTGATGTGCAAATTCCCATAATTAGCTATGCATAGACGATAGGTAATTTTGTCCTATTATAAAATGGTCAGGTTAGCAACCAGCAGTCAAATATTTGCATGTTAAATTATACAGGTTTTCTTAAGGTGTGTTTTTTTTGTATTACACCTTGGTTATATATGTATTTCTAATATTAGAATAAAATTATTTCATTATTACAACACAAGAATAATATAAAGGAGTTGTTTTCCAACAAATTTAATCAAGGAAAATTCAAATTCATTATAATAAGACAATTTTCATAATTGTTTATTATTCTCATAGCAGCTTTAATAGTGAGTGAATGAGCTTGTTGCTATTATGATTGTTCACAAGTGTATTTGTTTCTTAATATTTATAACTATTTGTAATGTGTTTGCTGAGCAAGGTGATTATGAGGGTCAGCCTTCAGTGGAGGAAATTGATTCTATCAAAAACGAGTTTGAAAAAACTTTCAATGGTCTGAAATCTATTGGTTTGAGTTCAATGACACAAAAGAGTGGTCCGTCGTCTGAGAGCCCCCACCAGTGTTCGTCACCTCAGCTTTTAAACTCATTTTTCGATACAATTACTCCAGAAGACTATGAGGAGGGACAGGCTCTGGACATGTCTGCGAAGACCAACTATTTTAATGAAACGGAAGCAAAAATAAAACGACTCATCTCTTGGAAAAAAAATGTGAGCAAAACAATGGACCCGATTCTCAATAGACTCCAAATGAGAGCCTCAGAGAACCTGATGTTAATTGATTTGCCCGATGATTGTCTTCAGTCTTTGGCCAGGATTGGGATCGCCATCAGTAATAAAGAGCCCTGGGCAATAAGATGTGAGTTTTGCTTATTAAGTTTACTATTTTTATTCTATATTTAATTTTTAAAAATGATATATGCTCAATTTACCATTTTTGATGTTTCATCTTGAGCTTACAACGAAATATCTTGCTAATAGCCAATTGCTATGCGATCAATCCGGCTAATTATAATGATAAATAGACTATTTAATTTTATCAGAAAGTTATCAATGTGATTTATCGCCACAGTTATCGACGCTCTGCCCTCTCTTGGAAGCGGTCTTCCATTCGCTGATTTTGATGAGTGTCTACTCATTGAAAGTCCTGCAACTGATAAAGATTTGCCCAAGATAAAAGGCCAATTCTGCTCTATGGATATTCCGCAGATATTTCCACTTTGGGATCACTATAAGGATCATCCCTTTAACCCAGAATTAATCAGCAGAATAGACCAATATATGAATGAATTTGTTGAAAAAGATAACAGTAGTCTAGGTTTTGGCGATAGAATGGCCAGGTTTGAGATTACCATGGGCTTTGTACGAGATCTTGTATTTATAAGCGATTGGGGTAGATCATTTGGAAAAATGCCTGTCTCTTTATGCCTGCCCACTACCTGTGCTCCAAAAGATGTAGAAAAGGCATTTAATAAAGGTAAAACTGATTTAACTAGCTCAAATCCTGAATTGATGTATTGATTCAGCCCTTTATCCGATGCTTCGGCTGCCGATGAGAATAAACCCCGACTGTGAATATGTGGACAAACCGTTGCGACTCAATAAATATCAAACGATTACAGTGTAAGTGATTTCACTTTTATAATGAACAGGGTAATTATACTCTTGAAAAAATGTTTGAGGTTTGTCGGAACTCCTGATGAAAATTTATCTATGATTGTTAAACTTCCTTGACCTTAAGCATAATTATTGACTTGGTCAATTAAATCACACTTGTTGACTTTACAATTGATCATGCTTAATATTACTTTTAGGTATGTATTTGGTTCGGTTATAACCTTGGTATTCATATCAACTCTCATCGATATTTATTCAAAAAAATTCGGAAAAGATAACCAAAACTCAAATAAGTCAATGATTTGGAAAATGATTGACTCGTTTTCAGCGGTCAATAACCTGAGGAATATATTCTTCTCGGTGTCGGTCAACAAGAAGTTAAGAATGTTGGACGGCTTGCGGACCATATTTTCATTCGTTGTCCTCCTGTGCCACGAGCATCACGTTTCGTTCCTTCCCCACCACTCCAGGGGAACAAAGTTTTCGTACAGTAAAGTCTTTATGAGTAAAAGCTATACTCATATCAAAAATATTAATATTATCGACAATTGGTTCTTCATTGGAGGTATGAAATTGCAGTGACGACCAAGATAATTAAGGATAAATATCTAGTACCAAAATTACCTCCATAATTATCAGATTATGTTTATTCAAGGCCAGGTTGCAAAACACAGACAAAATACCTTGGTCATCAATAGTGCAATAAACCAGTTGTGATTGAAAATTCTTAATATCTATTCTTTCCCACAATAAAAGGAATGATGACTTGTTATGTAATGCTCTCGAAATTAAGTAAATCAAAAGGAAGGTTCAACTATTTTCACTATGTTTTGCACAGGTACTAGTACATTCTATGTAAATTCCAATTAATAATCCTGGACACTGCAGATATATGCGAGTTGTGCCACCTACAATGGGAGCCGTACTCCTCGTATTTATTTATCCCTTATTCGGAAGTGGTAACTAAAATTTAATCCTGATTATACTATCGAATGAATGAACAAGATACATTTGATATCAGGGCCAAATTGGGCGCTCACTACTAGTATTTTATACGTTCCCTGTCGTGACAATTGGTTACCAAGTCTTCTGATGACGAGTAATATAGATATCTCTCTTCCGGATCGATTTATAGTAAGATAAACAATTTTCTTGTTTAAATAACTGACCATGCTAATCTCCTTCTCTAGTGCAATATTGGCAATTGGTATGTTTGCTATTGATTTCATTTTGTCAGATTAAATGAGAAAAACGTTATCCAGGTCTATATCAACAGACTTTCAGCTCTATTTGTTTGGACCGATTCTATTCTTAGTATTTTATTATCGGCCAAAAGCCGGTATTATATGGAGTTTTGTGCTCATAGTAGTCGGAATACTTGTGACCATTGCACCCAAGGTCGTTTGGGGATTGCCTCACTTTTTCGAATATCCAAGAGCCGAATCGATTTGGACGATCACTGATCTCTTCATAATCTACTACTGGAGACCCGACTCTCATATAATCAGTTATGTTATGGGAATGTTATGCGGATATTTGATCCGCGAAAAGCCAAACCTTTATTTGGGCGGTCCTTTCGGCGAAACTCTTCTTTGGATATCCTGTACTACACTTACGGTTGTGTCCATGTTTTGGATAAACCATTTATTCGATCCCTACTATCCTCTGACAGAAACTGAATTAATACTTTACTTGGCTTTCGCTAAGTTTATGTATTTGTGCGGTTGGTTTTGGCTCATATACTCGTGTTGTACGGGACGGGCAGGTCTGACCTCTCATCTCTGCTCTTGCATTCAAAGTCGAAACTTAAATGATTTGAATTCAAAGGTTTTGTGAACCGTTTCTTCAGTTGGAGTGGATTTAAGTCAACCGCTATTCTATCGTTTGAAGTCTGTATCGTAAGTATTGGAGAATTCACTCATTTATTGCTTTACTTTTTCAAAAATTTTAATTAAATAAATTTGTTTAACAGTTACACACTCTTCCCATTCTATATCGGGTCGGAATAGACAGAGAACAGGTCACTTACAGCGCTTATTATGTGGTAATGTACTCTATTAATGTTTAGTTAGCAAGGTGGTGATCATTTGCATCTGATTTCAGTGGACAAATACATGTTTCGATTATGTCATCTCATTTCTGATGGCCATTGTCTTCAATATTTTGGTTACCGCCCCTTTTTCCAACCTTGTCAACGTTTTAGTTGCTCGTTAATTATGACAATTAAATTAATTTCAACAATTTTATTTCAACAGTATTTTTAATTTATTATGGTCATTCTATTCAAAAAGATAATCAAATTTTTTACTAGATCACTAACTGTTGTTGATTTTAGACTTATTTGATGATAATTTTAATGGGGAGGAGGGAAAGGAGGCATTGCGTATATAAATCGGTAAATTGGGCCAGTTCATTTTAATAAAACTAGATTAGAATTGATTTAGTAAACATTTTCATCTTGGCCGCTGCTGACTTGCTTCAAAATTTTCATGGCCATAATAAATATGAAAGGTGATGTTATTGACAACACTCCAAACACCCATTCTTTTATAGCAGAGCTCTTGGTAAAGTTGATGTCACCATGCTTCATCATCTTTTTCCTGACAGTTAGTTCGGGCACTTTCTTCAGGTCATAAGCCCAGCCTATTTTGGCGAACATATCTATCACAAAAGTTGCTGGATTGAAAACATGCTTATATCCATATTCGCTTGCTGAATAGTCCCTGAAAATAAAAATGAAATAAACAAAATGAACATGCTAATAAAAATGATCAACTTACCAAGCAAAGGTGTGGTGGAAATTATGGAAACCCTCTCCAACGAGCAAATGCCTTACATAGCACTCAACAGGGTTGATTTGCTTGTCGTATGGCTAGAATTACATAGAATTTCAGTTTGACCGTGGTGAAAATATTAATGACATTTAATAAATACCTTCATTCCCCACATATGTGAGGCACTGTTAACCAGCCAGGTCAGATTTAGGACCAGGACGTAACGGAAAACAACACAAATAAATATAGAGTTTTTCAAACTCTCGCCCCACAGGTAATAGGGAACGGCTGCTGGAATGTACCCCCAAATCAAAGCAAGCAAAGGGATATAGTATTTACGCTGGAACTGCACCACTGGGTCTCTGTCTAAGTCATCCATAAAAATATTTTTACCCTTTTCTACGACTTGTGGGTGTTTTTTGCAGAGAAGCCAACCCACGTGTGAGAAGAAGAAACCCCTTTTGGCGTTGTGGGGGTCGGCGTCTGTTTCTGAGTACTTGTGATGGACTCTATGATCGCGACTCCATTCGTATATATCGTTCTGAAGAGCCATTGTCTGAAAGAAGGCCAGAATCAACTGCAGCGGGAGTTTCGCTTTATATGATCGGTGACACCAAAGTCTGTGAGCGCCGCACTGCATATTCAAAATTATTTTTATTTATAAACAATTTGACCATGTTAATTAACCTGGATGCCAAACGAAGAAAGAACGGCTATAACAGCGGTGTAGAAAATTGTGAGCCACTGGGCGTCAGTGACCGCTCTGAACACTCCATAGAGAGCTCCGATGTGTAAGAGTGCCATAATAGTGATGTTACGCCAGACCGGCTCAACCTTATACTGCTTGGGCTCTACTTTCTGATCCCTATCCTGATCGTGACCAAGTTTCTCGATTAAATCAGCCCTGGATTAAGTCAGCATTAACTTGATAACTTCATATTATATGTTTAAAATGAACTTACATTTTAACCCAGTTGAGATTTTTCGGATTTAATTTGGTTATAAAAGGTTTCTGATACCTAACAATGGAGATGAACCTGGCTTATATACATACGTTCTAAAGGAAATACTGTTTTCTAAATTTTATTCTTGATCAAATTTTCAATAAAATTATATTAATCACCAAATAATAGGATTCCGAGGTTTTTCTCTTGAAGTTGTTTTTTAAATTCTTCCATTTTCCTTGATGATTAAAATTATCTTTAAATTTTTTCTCGTAATTACCTTGAAAATATCTAGCTTGGTGATATTGTTTGGGTGTCCAAGGCTGCCTTTAGCAAGATCAATGGTTTTGGTATTGCTATCTGTTTGTTCAAAAAATATTTTATAAAAATATCGTTATTTCATAAAAATATTTAATTAAATTTCAAATTCGGGATTAGGGAAAGTACTTGGTCAAAAAATATAAAATTTATTTGATATTCAACAAATATTTTATTTAATTATCCATTAAATTAATAACCCGAATGTTTTTGTTTAATTTATTCTTGATAATTATCAACTCTGAAAGCTTTTAATAGATTTAATGGTCTCATCAAACAATTAAAGAATTTTTTGAATTGTTCTTGCTTGCATAATATTACATTGGAAACCAGCAACTCATCAAATACCAGGATATATTGCAAACGGATGACATGTTTGAGAACAATTTCGAATTTGAATAAGGGATCGGCAAAGGGGGAGGGGGTTCAGCACAAAACCACCGGAGAAAATGTTGGAACCCTTCCTCGTGCGCCTATTTTTCGACAATTTATCCAAATTACGACTAATTAAGGTTAAATAATCCGAATTAATCTGAATGTGCTGGACACAAATCTGAAAAGACATAGATTTAGATTTTATGGTGAAAATCATTTGAGCATGTTGATTATTTATCAATTTTATTTCAATAAATAATCGAAGAATAAGATTAGAAAATAAATAATAGCGAATCAAGGATATGTGTATTTAAGCGGAAGTTTATTTGAATTGGGAAACACCTTGGTCAATAAAACTTTATTCTAACCTTTAGGAGACTTCCCAAGCCTTCATTAGTTAGCATTCAGTGGTTCCGACCTTTGCTTTAATGACTATGTCTTTGGGATTAAGAAAACTGACTCATTGTTTACTCTTTATAATAATAAGCATGGTCAAATTGGTCTTCCACATATATTTAATAACTGGTTTAAATTATTTTAATAACTCCATAATATTATTCATATAATAGGTTTTAATTTATAGCCGGTCAAATTTATTAATCAATTCAATATCATTAATGATTAAAGTAATTATAGTTATTATTATAACAAGAACATTTCAGAACAAAGTAATTATGGTCATTTACCAATTATAGGCAACAATTATACAAATTATTAAAAATTTATTTTTATTCTTATTGAAAATTTCCATAGATTTTTGGCCCTTTTGTCCGTTTATATCTGGAAAAACAATATTAACGAGGAGCGATTTTTCAATTATTCCAATTAGGACCTAACTTGGTCATTTGCCAGATTATTCAGCGATATTATCCAATTATAAATCAATTAACAAACAATTTATCCCTCATTAGTGTTTAGAATTTAATTTAAATGAAAAAGTTGATGGACACAATTCACATATTTTAAAAATGTCATTTGAAGATAACCAAGACCTTGCACATTCACGCTTACGAACACATGTAGATTAACGATAAATCAATCAAATGATGCTATGACCCTGCTGGTTAATTAAATATAGCAAATAATAATTATTTATAGCACCTATAAACTGATCGAAGATAAACTTGTTTAAATTTAACGCCTAAAATCACCTTGCTCATTTGAGCGTTGATTAGCTATTCAACTAATTAGACGCGAATAAGGAGTTAATTAATGCGTCAAATGTGTAATCAATTAGCGGTGAAATGAGCAAAATCATTTTCAATGTCATAATCAATGGGATAAAAAAAATATTGAAATAATTTGACGATAATTAAAATCGATTTTTATTATGTTATGTTATATTACCGATCAACTATTTTTTTTTTTGAATTTCATTTGTGCGTAAATTGAGTTTATCTTATTCCTGGCTCATTTTGTATTTAAATCATGTGAATTAAGAGGAAAAATACTTCAAAATAGGCGCTAAATAGTCTCCAAATAAATTAAATTAAATTTAATTCACAAAGAATATATAAATCTTATTAAATCGGAATCAAAATATTTAGTGTTACCTAAAGTATCTAGCTCACGCTTCAAAAGATTCATTTTTATATCATTTGAGTACTTATGGCTTCACATTTGTAAACTTGAAACTATTTTCCGTCAATTATCTTGATTTTCACTTATTCATCTTCACTTTGTTTTTCCAACATTAATAATTACATGATTTTGAACTGTAATAATTGTACTAGTATAAATAAATGTTAGGCAAAAATCATTGTCATAATAAATGGTAAAAAAGTTGTTAAAATTAGGGACACTATAAGTGTATCGATAAAAATCAAATTATTATACAATTGAATGAAAAACGTTTTGACATTTTTTTGTCCGAATGACAAAAAGTCGATAGAATTCCGAAACAATAGACAGAACTTGATTTTTATGACACAATTTCAGTGAAAAGACAATCAAATCAAATGTCTGATAGAAATGTTTGATTAGTTTCAAAGTCTGTTTTTTTTAATGAAAATAATTTATGTTTCGAAATGTTTTTACTTTTTGTTTATTTTTTTTGACATTTTTCGAAGCGTTTTAACTGCACTTCAAGTCTGATATCAGAATCATTTTAGCGCTCAATCCCTTCAACTTCTGTTTTGTCGACAAATATTATTCTGTGCTCTTCATCGATAACAATGTTAGTCAATTTGTTCAACAAAGGTGCAAGCAAATATGTCTATACTGTGATTTTGTTGCTTGAGCATCTGGCTTTTGTACGTATTTTTATAATTTTCAATTTAACTAGGTTAAACAATTTCTAGATCATATGAGTTCAAAATAATTAATTTTTATTGCAATTTTAATTGATTACATAAATGCTTTAAGCATGTTAATTTTAAAATGTTTTAAAATGTTAGCTTATCCTGCCTACACTCAAGCACTTATTCTGCTATCTTGAAAATCTCGAATATCTTGCAAAATGTGGTCATATTTGGCCATAGAGTAACTTCTTTTTTAGACAGGGTGTTACAGCGCAGTAGCCCCTGTCTATTGAATGAGCTTGGTGCTCTATGGCTATCGGACCACAATATTATAAAAATTGAAATTGAAAACTAATTTCTATTTTAAGGGAGAACTAAATTACAGTTCGAATCGTTTATTAATTTTATCAAATTGAGCAAGTACAAACTTTAATTGATTTAAGAATTTGAATCTTGCTTTTTTGGTTGATTTTCAAAATATTTTATTCTTGTTAACTAATTTTAATAATCCAACAAAAATTGTTAATTTTTTCTTCAAATTAATTGCTATAATTTTTATTCCCTTACTTTTTATTTCAGATTAAGGTTTCCAAAAAATTCCGAAAACCTTTCTTTTCATTTAATCAAGTTTATTTTATTTGAATGAAAACCGAGAGTAAATTCAGTTTTACTTAAAACTTTAAAGTTTAAATAATAGGCTTGGTCAAAAATTAGTTTATAAGCTGTAATGTATTTTTTAGACAAATTCTATTTGTTATAAAAATATTTTATCTATGAATTGGATTTCAAGAGTTTTACGCTTATTTTAAATTTAGATAAAAATGAACCCTGATTAAACATCAAACTCCATTAATTGAGAATTTTAAAATATTTTTGAGTTGATCAGCTTTTAATCTGGCTAAATTTAACTAATAATCAATTTGATTTGAACCCGGTTTGACCTAGGCACTGAGTATCTCGCTATTGGGTCCGGCATTCGTGGACCTCAAGTATTTGTTGGACACTTCTATTCAGAACATCTCCCAAATGCCGGTTTTCTTATGCATCGGAAACATTTTGGGAACACTTTGTATGCGATAACAAATCGATAACAGATTTAATCACAATTCCTTTCCTCCCTTTCCGTCCCCTTTTAGTCGGTCTTCTGTTCAAATACGTGAGCCGTCAGCTAATTGTCATTATTTTGATGACATTTATGGCAATTTCCTGCGCTTTGATTCCGTTCACAACAGTTTTGTGGCAGTTATACACCTGTTCCTTCGTGTTCGGTATTGGCACCGGTGTCTGGTCAGCCGCCTTCTATACCTGGATCATTGAATTGTGGCATAAAAAATCTAGCATGGTCCTATTCTTTGCCCAATTTTTATATGGCTGTGGCTTTGTATTGGGGCCACTGTTGGCCACTCCTTTCGTCACCGGCGGTGTCGATGAACAGGTTGTCAGCAATTCTTCACTTCACTCAACCATTTCTGTGAATGAGCGCCGGTCTAAACTGGTTGTCCCCTTCATTATTAGCGGTGGTATTCAAGCTATATGTGAGTAATTTATACATTTGTTCTTTTTTTAAGCAAGTTAATTTATCAAAAGCAGTAGAAAATGAACCACCTTGATATGAAAACATATTCTTGATAAATTGAATAATATATTTGAATTAATTTACAGTTTTAAAAAATATTGAATGAAAATTTGACTATAAAATTATTAATTGGACCAGGGTCGATCCATGCTTTTTCAATGGGTGATTCAAGAATAATCTAGCATAACTATATACACCTGAACTCCCGTAATTTCTTATTCCCTAATTTCCAAACCTCCTTAATTTCCCCAGAATGGTCTGACCCA